>SJYX01008013.1:5977-29803 GCA_006410675.1 Oreotragus oreotragus | reverse complement strand
ATTGTGATCCACACAGTCAAAGGCTTTGGCATAGTCAATAAAGCAGAAATAGATGTTTTTCTGGAACTCTCTTGCTTTTTCCATGATCCAGCGGATGTTGGCAATTTGATCTCTGGTTCCTCTGCCTGTTCTAAAACCAGCTTGAACATCAGGGAGTTCACGGTTCACATATTGCTGAAGCCTGGCTTGGAGAATTTTGAGCATTACTTTACTAGCGTGTGAGATGAGTGCAATTGTGCGGTAGTTTGAGCATTCTTTGGCATTGCCTTTCTTTGGAATTGGAATGAAAACTGACCTTTTCCAGTCCTGTGGCCACTGCTGAGTTTTCCAAATTTGCTGGCATATTGAGTGCAGCACTTTCACAGCATCATCTTCCAGGATTTGAAACAGCTCAACTGGAATTCCATCACCTCCACTAGCTTTGTTCTTAGTGATGCTTTCTAAGGCCCACTTGACTTCACATTCCAAGATGTCTGGCTCTAGATTAGTGATCACATCCTCATGATTATCTGGGTCGTGAAGATCTTTTCTGTACAGTTCTTCTGTGTAACCTCAGTGTTATTAAGAATATACATTTGAGATCTTGTCAGCAAATGATGACATTGTATGCAAATGTATGAATTTACTGTAATTCATGTGCCAATTCTTTTGTGAATAGATATTTATATTGCCTTTGGTTTGCATTTGGTTTTTAACTGGCTTCATCTTTCTCATTCTTGTTGTTCAGTCACTCAGTCATATCCGACTCTCTGCAACTCCATGGACTGCAGCACACCAAGCTTCTCTGCTCTTCACTATCTCCCAGAGTTTGTTCAAACTCACATCCATTGAATTGGTGATGCCATCCAACCATCTCATCTTCTGTCACCCCCTTCTTGTTCTGCCTTCAATCTTTCCCAACATCAGGATCTTTTCCAGTGAATCGTCTTTATCATTCTTAAGTTTTCCATTACAATGAGACTCAATGTACTTAGAAACTTAGAGTACTAAAGAGAAGAACTATTGATGTTGTCTTGAACATTTTAGTTATGATCATTTCCTAGTCTTATAATTTCCCCACAGTTTGCAAAAAAGGTATGCTTTAGCAATGGTAAAATCACTGTTTTGTTGTAACAAAGATACGTATACTTTTATTTCCATATAATGTATATCGGTAGTGTAAATTCCTGGCAATTGATCTTTTTGGTCAGTCAATATACACATTTAAAATTTTGGTATACATTGCTAAATTTTACTCTAAAACTATCACACCACTTTATACTTTCTCTTAATTGTATGAGAATTCGTATTTCCCACAATCTCACCAATATTCACTGTAATTAAAAGTTTTTAATGTGCATAGAATTTAACTTTAAACAGGAATAAAAATTTAGTGATTGTTTGCTTTCTTATCATTCCACCATTAAGATATTTGTTGAACCTTAGTAATTTGACTTTTCTAGTCTTATTTTGAATTAACTTGAGAAAAATCATTAGATCATATTTCATGTTTACATATGGACTTCAAACATTCTTCTAAAATTCTTTTTTTATTTCTAAGTCCCTGATGCTGGGAAAGATTGAGGGCAGAAGGAGAAAAGGGTTTCAGAAGGTGAGATGGCTGGTGGCATCACTGAGGCAGTAGACATGAACTTGGGAAAACTTCAGAAGATGGTGAGGGATAGGGAGGCCTGGTGTGCTGCACTCCATGAGATGGCAAAGAGTTGGACACAACTGAGCAACTGGACAGTTAACAACAGTAAATTCTTTATTATGTTATTTATTGGGTTTCCTGATACATCATTTTACCATGATGTGTTTTAGTACTAGAAAGATGTAATCAATCAATATTTAATATTTCTTTCTGAGAATTTCTCAAACATTTATTAATTTTTATCATATTCCATTGGGGTATAAATATGTATTACATAAGAAATTGTTTTCTGTGGACAAATTTACTTGAGAAATACTGGGTTAAGCAATATCAAACTACTCTTTTCCTTTCAGAGCTTTTCAAGTGGTCATGTGCGTTGTAAATCTCCAAGAGGTAGGTATGATTTGTAGCATTTCTAAAACATATTTCACCAGAAAGAACTTTGTTTTTGTTTTTCAAAGAAGCTCATTGAATTAGTATTCTAGCAATTTTCCTGTATGTGGAAGAATTATATACACATTGCAAATGCTAAGAGTGGCCAAAGAGGCCTAAATGGAGATAATGGTCATCTATATTTAGAGGAAATGTCTTTAGATGAGAAGTTTTAGATAGGCTAATGCTTATTGGCCATGTGAAAGAACTTTGTTTTTGTTTTTCAAAGAAGCTCATTGAATTAGTATTCTAGCAATTTTCCTGTATGTGGAAGAATTATATACACATTGCAAATGCTAAGAGTGGCCAAAGAGGCCTAAATGGAGATAATGGTCATCTATATTTAGAGGAAATGTCTTTAGATGAGAAGTTTTAGATAGGCTAATGCTTATTGGCCATAAAAACACCAATACAGTATACTAACACATATATATGGAATTTAGAAAGATGGTAATGAGGACCCTGTATGCAAGACAGCAAAAGAGATACAGATGTGTAGAGCGGACATATGGACTCTGAGGGAGAAGGAGAGGGAGAGGGAGAGGGTGGGATGATTTGGGAGAATAGCATTGAAATATGTATACTATCATGTAAGAAATGAATTGCCAGTCTATGTTCAATGCAGGATGCAGGATGCAAAAAAAAAAAAAAAAAGAAGTTTTAGATAGGCTAATGCTTATTGGCCATGTACTTATAAGAGCTGATATCAGCCAATCGTGTGACTAAAAATCATTTGAAACTATTGTACTTACCACATTTCAAAAAGCCTTTCTACAGTTCTTTATGTGAATAACAAATCATCTCTTTTGAATGGTATCTCTATGTGATGTTTCTCAAATCTTCATGCAGTGTATAATTGATGTTTCAACTGATCTCAGAACCCAGAAAACGGAAATCAGCACTGAACTGATTTTCAGTGTAATTGATAAGACCGTGATTTTACTCTTGGAGATCACATCTTATTTGCAAACAGTGGAAAAATTGTGATAATAAGAAATGGTTATAATTTATAATGTAAGTTTTCAAGAGATCATCAGTAGTTCTTTTCTTTATTACTCTAAGTTTCTAAGCACATTGAGTCTCATTGTAATGGAAATATTAAGATTAAGCCAGTTTAAAACCAAATGGTTATCTTCTAAACATATTTGATAATATTTTACAAAAATATTAACAAACATGCATTCACTTATCTTTAATAATAATTTATATTATAACACTTTAATTTCAATGAAAGAATTTGGATGATCTTTTAATGGTGTGAAATCTAAAAATTTGAAATAGCTTACTGCTTTTTTTTTTTGCTTCCTCCTGAATAAACTGCCTTAATTCTCCTGCTGATCCATTGATGCTAAATATATTTGGTTTTGCCAAAATTAGAATGTTTATGTCCTTCCCCACCCCAAATCATTTGTTGAAATCTTAATCTGCAAGGTGATGGTATTAAGACATGATTAGGTCCTGAGGGTGTAGCTCTAATGAGTGGGATTAGTGCCCTTATAAAAAGAGGCTCCAGAAAGATTTCCAGCCCCTTCAAGTGAGGACACAATCAAAATATTCCACTATCTCTGAACTAACACATTAGTCCCATCAAACACTGAATCTGCTAGTTCTTTGATCTTGAATTTCTAATCTCTAGAATTGTGAGAAATGCAAGTTTATTGTTTGTAGGCCATCCAGTTTACCTTTGCCAGAGCAGCTCAAATAAACTAAGATGGAAAACTGGTACCAAGAGTGGTGTACTGCCATGACAAATACCTAAAAATGATGGGTATCAGTTAGAGGCTGAAAGAGTTTCAAAGTTTATGCGAAAGAAAAGCCTACATTCCATGAGGAGACTGTTGAGGACGATTCTGGTGAGGGCTCAAGGAAGCGAGCTGTACAGAAAGCCTCAATCTTCTTAGAGAATACCTAAGAGGTCACAAAGAGAATGTTGGTAGAAATATGGAAAGTGGAGGCCATTCTGATAGGTCTCAGAAGAAAATGAAGAACATATTGGAAATTGGTTTACCACAGGTGGTAAACCTGGCAGCATCATCCAGGTACTGTCCCTCCCAGCCAGCAGAGTGCACAAGCCATGGGGGCATGGCTACCTCCATGTTTCAAAAAATGCCCAGAGATCTTTAGGGCCAAGGCAGAGAGTGGCAAAGGAGGTGGAGCCACCTGAGAAAGCCCCAAGCAGGGCTATGCCCAGCTGAGCAGTGGGGACAGGGCTACTCTCCTGGTTGAGCTGCATCCTGCAAACTCATCATGGAGAAACCAGGCTCCAATGTGTCCAAAAAGTGAGACATCTAGCTTTGGCATATACTGTTATTGCCCCCATTAAGTTCTGGACTTATATTGGACCTGTTAATCCTTTTTTCTTTCCTATTCTTCCATTTTGAAATTGGAATATCTACCCTATGCCTGTACCACCATTGTATTTTGTAAGCCCATAACATCTTTGTTTTCACAGGTTCACAGCAAGGAAAGCAGTTTGTCTCAGGATGAATCATATTTTGACTCTTGTCCATATCTATTTTAGAGGAAACTTAGATGAGACTTTGAACTTGGACTTTGGAGTTGATGTCATGTGAGGATATGAATTTGGAGAGACCCAGAGGCAGAATGCTATGGACTGAATGTATTTCCCAAAATTCATGTTGAAATCTAATTCCTCAAGTGATGGTATTCTGAGGAGGGGCCTTTGAGTGGTGGTTAGAGGTCATGACCTGGGTTCGATCCCTGGGTTAGGAAGACCCCTGGAGAAGGGAAAGGCTGCCCACTCCAGTATTCTGGCCTGGAGAATTCCATGGATTGTATAGGCCATGGGGTCTCAAAGAGTTGGACGCAACTGAGTGACTTTCAGTTTCTTTCACTTTCACTTTAGAGGTCATGAAAGTGGACCCCTCATGAGTTATAAGAGATTAATGTCCCTACAAAAGTGGCCTAATAAATCTCCCTTGTCCATTCTGCTATGTGAGCTTATAGTGAAAATACAGGTATAGGTGTCTATGAGAAAACTGACTCTCATTAGCCATTGAATCTGCTAGTGCCATGATCTTGAACTTCTCAGCCTCCAGAACTGTGAGAAATAAGAGTTTATTGTTTATAATCCATGCAGCTTGTACTAGTTTTGTTATAGGGGCCAAAATGGACTAAGACAATTACTTTAGAAATATTTGTGAGATCTCTAATTGTACACATGGCTCAGAATTGCATGTCTATGGCAAGAACATTAGACACTAGTGGGAAAGAGCTATTTATTACTAGCTATGACTCATTTGTTAGGATTTTGTTTACAATTCCATCCAAATGGTTTCTCTCTTCTTAACTTAAGTATTTATACCTTGTAAATACATTCATTCTAAGAATAAAAACATTATTAAGGGAAAGTCCAAGCAAGGAAAGTAAGCCTACATACTTAATACAAACTAGTGAAATGCATATATACATTACCAACTAGCAGATAGTACTGGCTGTAATAAGATAAGATAACTTCAGTTTAAACAAATCTTTATTATGGTTTACAATACACTTAAACACACCACTAATTAATTTTCACGTAGTTGAATAGTTCACTGTATGTTTACATTCATTCACATTTAGGGCTAAATTCTGCCTAGTTCAGAATAACAGTATGCCTGAAGATTTTTAAACGCTTGCTTGCTCAGTGTTTTGTACTCATACAGAAGGAAATACAAAGATAAGGAAGAGAGAAAGTAAATACTTCTGCCCTAAAATCAGACATTATAACCTGTTTCTTAAAGTAAACACTTGTAAATTTTTACTCTTTTTTTTTCCTAATCTGTCAGAATGTTTTAAACTATTTTCATAAGGCAGTAAAAAATATGCAGAAACCGCAATTAAATAGAGAACTCCCAGAAGGGGGAGCTCTCGTGCCCTGAGAAGACCACAGAGCCCAAGAGGAAGAAGAGATTTCTCTTCTTTCCTGGCCCATCGCAGTGAAGAGCCACGGACTCTATTTACTCTTACCCTCTCAAACTTCCCTTTCTTTTCTATAGAAGGCTTCTCCTCCCTTTTCTATGTGGGAAAGTTGCACATCAGTAAAAAATATGCAGAAACCGCAATTAAATAGAGAACTCCCAGAAGGGGGAGCTCTCGTGCCCTGAGAAGACCACAGAGCCCAAGAGGAAGAAGAGATTTCTCTTCTTTCCTGGCCCATCGCAGTGAAGAGCCACGGACTCTATTTACTCTTACCCTCTCAAACTTCCCTTTCTTTTCTATAGAAGGCTTCTCCTCCCTTTTCTATGTGGGAAAGTTGCACATGGTTTGCCATTGTTTCAGACCCCAAATTGCAATTCTATTCTGATCCCAAATATGCCCATCATTGCTGGAGAAGTAACTGCAAATCTATTTGTTTCTGGTCAACTAAGCACACCTCAACTCTGATTCTAACCCCTTGTCGGCTTAAATATCTATTTGCCATCAGACCCCATAGTTCATTTAGTAGTATTTTTAGTCAGATATTTGCTTGGTTTATGTACATATATGTCTGTAAGTAACAAAGGTGGACTTGAAAGCTTTCCTGCAACTGTGTGTGTCTGTGTGTGTATGATAATCTGCACACAAATTTCAGAGTAACTCATGATTTCATGGATAAATAAAACCTTTGGAATATGGTTCCTCATGGAGTTACTTGCTTTTCTCGCACCCACATGCTATTATTTATAAAATATAGTCAATATTAACTCCTTTAAAAAATGTCCAAGGAATTAATATATATACAGAGTACTTTAGGATACTATTTTAAGGTTTATAAGATATTTGCTTACATGTCCATGAAGACAAACTGAGAATTGCTTTTCTCTTTCAAGTAAAACTTGCACCTCAATATATATACAATATAATTTGCCTTACTCTTTAAATACCTGTAACATCAGAAAATCTTTCACTGCTAGGGGACAAAGAAACAAAGGGAACAAAAAACCACTTTCTTAAGCATCCTTGCCAAGAGGAACTGTTCTGTCATTGTCTCTTGATCATCATTTTCATCCAGTTTTGGCTAAAACAAGGACAGGATTGTTCACTAATTACCAATGTCAAGACATAACAATTTGACCTAAAATTTAAGGTTAAACTGAACAAAGCCAAAGTGTCATTTAAAACAGCAATAAATTGTAGTGGCAAAGAAAACAATTTGTTATACACTAAGATGAACATAAAGCATATTTTTTCTTCTGCAATTTGTAGCATTGATGTAAGTAGCAATTTATAATGTTTACTTGTCACCACAGTAGTGTTTAATAAATCTAAGAAATGAGGCTATATTTGAATTCAGGGTGCATAAGAATTCTTCAATAAACTGGCCTTCTTTTAAATGAAAGAAGTGCATTTGTATTGAAAAGCAATTATTAGAATTTAATTTTATCAGCAAGGAGGATTAATCACCTACTTAAAATAATAATTTTGAATAATGAAGTTCCTAAGAAAAATTTTTCTTTTTTTGCACTTCCTGATTTTATTATTATTTTAGTCAGGTGCTATTTTTCTAACTTTGCCAGGATGATTAATCATTATTCATAACTTTAGTGTTGTCATTATTATTTATTTATTGACTGTTGAGAGAAAACCCAATTCTACAAACTCTGGAGTTCAAACTCATATAGGTATATTTACCCTTTTATTCCACATAATCCAGTTAAAATGAATAACATAAAGTGAAAAGTGAAATTTTAATATTAACTACATTCAGAATGCATCATTCATAGTTGAAAATAGGTTTATCATTGAAAATTCATATTTTTCATTACTAGAGGTTAATCCAATCTATTATACCTCTATTGTGACCTAATTAAAATATGAAAGAGATATTTACCACAAGTAGCTATAGGGGACATGAAAACTAAATTGTCAATAATGCCCACTGGTCTTAACATCTTATTCTGATCATGTCTATTTTTGTGAAAAAATGCATTTAATAATTAGATTTCTAAATAAAAATATAACCTTATTTTTGAATTTAACTTTTGTTAATAAATTTAAAATATGTACCATGTGGATGTGTATTATAATATTGTCATATAAAATCAAGTCTTTGTAGAAGTTCATTATTATTCAATTAATGCATACTTTATGCCTGTTAGATGATGATTCATTACTTCTTTGAATTTTGATACTGGTCTTTAAAATTTTCTTGGTAGGTGATACAACAAAGGTAAATAATATTTNATATGTACCATGTGGATGTGTATTATAATATTGTCATATAAAATCAAGTCTTTGTAGAAGTTCATTATTATTCAATTAATGCATACTTTATGCCTGTTAGATGATGATTCATTACTTCTTTGAATTTTGATACTGGTCTTTAAAATTTTCTTGGTAGGTGATACAACAAAGGTAAATAATATTTTAAATTTAAGAGAAAGACATCTTTAAAACAATCTCACACAGCTTTATATGATTGCTATGGTATCAGATTAATATATAGACTTAGTAATAAATATGAACAAGGAACAGTATGACTTTGACAATAAAAAACATTGGTAGTAATTATATTTTAGTATTTTTATGAATATTATCAGACACATAAAAGCCACAAGGTTTCTGAATATTTAAAACAAAATTCAGACTTCTTTACAGACTTTAAGCTACCTGATAGATTTGTGTGAAATTTAAATGTTTGTGGTATATTGTAGAAATGGAAGCACTTGATTGTTAATAGATATAAGAAAATCCTTTCAATATTATCATTAGCTCTAGAGTGACAATGTTATCAAAATGTATAGTCTAAGGGTCAAAATGATTTTACAGAGTTTGTCTATTTGCAAACAAATTTATCTCATTTTTGGTGAGAGAAGATAAAGAGAAATTTAAAACTGTATCACAAGTTGAAGCAAAAACTTGAAAAGGTGGAACAACCATTGTTTAAAATCTGATAAGCAACCTATGGTTGAACCTTCATTCTCATGCTTGAATTCTCATTCAACATGCATGCAGCTGTATATCAGATAGAGTTTCTGCCTTCCTGCTTCCCAAAGATTCACAACCTTGCAAAGAAGCCCTCCTGTAGACATACTTGCACTGTGGCTTTATAAGTGCTATTATGTCGGGTTGGCCAAAAATTTTGTTTAGGCTTTTCCATACGATGTTACAGAATAGAAGTATTTAAAAAGTATGGTGGTAGCACAAAGCATGGAATAATCACTTCTCTTTGAGGGGTGTGGTAAGAAAGAATAATCGATTCTTCTGAGGCTTTGAGGATCATATATATTAGAGAAGACTTTGATGAGGAGTTATTGAGATGATTCTTGAAGAATGAGTGAGAATGTCTTAAATGATAGGTAAGGGCATTCTAGGCCTAAAGAGCAAAGTATACAGAAGCATAAAAGTGAGAAAAAGCACTATATGACATTTAGATAAAGTGAGATAATAGAGAGAGATGGAAATGGGGAAGATTATGAGATGCTCACTACAAAGGGCTTGTACATCACCAAATGAGCTTCATACTATAGTAATGCAGAGATAAGGATTAATATAACTTCCAGCCATATTCTAAAAAATGTTAAAATTTTAAGCTGGCAAACATTGTGTATAGACTTCTGAGTTTTTTAGTGGATACCAAGTAGCAAACCCTTATACGTATTTTAATGCATATTAAAATTCAATATTTCTCTTCAATGATTTATCTGAAAACTTAAAAAACATTGCTTCGGCTAGCATGGAAAGAGGGACATTAGAATTCTAGGGTGTTGAGATTTTCTAAACAAATATTTAAACAATGATATCTGACCACCCTAGCTAAGATGGATAATCCAGTTTAACAGTTCTCACAGAGTCTTCCATCCCTGGTGATTATTGTACTTTATCCTCGATCATATCAACATCTTGCAGTCACAAAGTGGGTTAAATAAAGAATGGGAGACAAGATTGAAATATTCTGTCAACTTCAAAAGCTTACATAGTCGAGAATGAGGATGGAGAGTGAGGAAACTGGTGATTTCTCTTCAGACTCTAGTATTCTTTTTCTTTCCAGCTTTATTGAGGTATAATTGACAAATAAAAATTATTTAAGATGTATAACTTGATGTTTGACATACATTGTGAAATAATCATCACAATCAAGATGCATAGTCATCACCGTACATAGTTACTTTGTGTGTATGAACACTTAAGATCTACCCTTTTAGCAAATTTCTAGTATACAATAGAGTATTGTTAATTACAGTCACATTGCTGTACATTAGATCTCCAGAACTTTTTTCATCTGGCACAACTGAAACCCTAGTTTTTACAAGATGCAAGTCTAGAGTGCTATCCATCTATGTTCTAATATTCTATGTTACTATGACATTTCCATATGCTCTTTTATTTATTCTTTTAAAAATTATTTATTTATTTATTTTTGGCCGTGCTGGGTCTTCATTGCTGCACATGGGCTTTCTTTAGTTGTGGCAAGCAGGGGTTGCTCTCTAGTTGTCCTGCATGGGCTTCTCATTTTGGTGTCTTCTCTTGTTGCTGAGCATGGTCTTTAGGACATGCAGGCTCAGTTATTGTGGTGCACTGGCTTAGCTCCTCTGCAGCATGTGGGATCTTCCTGGATCAGGAATCAAACCCGTGTCTCTGGCATTGGCAGGTGGATTCTTTACCACCGAGCCGCCAGGGAAGCCCCTCTATGTGCTCTTTTAAATTCATTCCCCAAATTAATAGCCTACATATTGAAGCAATGTTACACATTACAGGATTTAGAAAAAGAGCCTTACTGGAAGGCTATTATTTTCATCTGTGATGGAAATCAAGGGTGATTTCTGGCAGTGAATTTCTGGGCCTACCCTACTTTTGTGTCAGTAAGAGGTACAATACAGTCATCCTTTCCAGATAAACAGTCACTAATAGATATTTGTTAGCTCCCTGTCATATGCTCAGCTCTGTATACTAGGATTAGTAAAAAGCTCCAAACAAGAACAAAACACAACACAAGCGTTAATAAACAGGAGAAAGTTCTGCACTAGCTGTGAAGACGGTATGTATATTCATCAAAAAGCTGGACAACAGCACACGATGTGTATGTAAACTAAAGTAATACAGATGACATTGTGGAAATTTGTAAAATTTATATAGCTTAATTTCATCTATAAATTATCACTTTTCCTCTGTTGTTCATCTTTTCATGAAGATAGTGATAATAACCTACTACCTTCCTTAAGGGGACAATTAGAAAGATAAATGAACTAACCTTTGTAAAAGGGTTTGAACTCAGAGAGAATAAGATATTAGGAAAATACAATGAAAAGGAACTTAAAAATCAGGGCTGATTTGGTTATAACAGAAAGAATAATAAATCATTCCTTTGTTTACTTTCATCATCTTCTGTATTTAACAATTAAGCCTTTTAAAATACCTGGTATTTAAACTGGCAAAAATAACAGTAAATTGCCCAAATCATACTAATGTTTTTTAAACACAGTGTCTGTTTTTAGCCATGCCTTCATTTAAAAAAGTTTAGCCCTGCCTTCATTGTAAAAAGTTCCTTTAATAATAGTCTGAAATAGAGGAAAACACTGAATGTATCTATTTGTCAGTAATTGCAAGGCATTATTTTGTAGGGGAAAGGAGAGGAAGAAATTTCCTTGGTTTTAATTTTTTTGAAATTTCTAAAATACCTTTTCCATCAGGATTCACTATAAGAGTATTAAATTAATTATACAGTGTTTTGTTTTCCCCAGAGTGATCTTCAAGGACCCAAGCCTAATATCACCAACAGTTCTTTTGATTACTGAGGGAGAATGATTCTTTTGAACAGGTATGGTGTGGTGTCCTGAATTTGATTTTTTTTTTTTTTTGGCAGTTATGTTGTGTTCCACAGATATATCAACTTCAAGACTCTAAATGGTGTCTTTGAGCTATATATTTTTAAACCACAGCTTAAATTCACATATGTGGGACTGAACATTTTTTCTTTAATCCTTGGTTCCCTCCCTCCCTTTCTGTTTTCCTTTTCCTTTTGCAACTCAGCTGGAGAATGTTGATTTATTCAGACACCTTTGTTCACGGGACATAGTCAGTCACCAATCTGTGTAAAGCACCTTTTCAGTCTGCTTGTACATTGCATTGGTTCATTCATTTACTTATTAACTTCATTCATTCACTCATTCATTCATACATTCTTTAACTTCACTTTCTACTTCCTTTCCTCTTTATATAAATAGATAAGCATTATAATATATTTAATGTATTTTTTGTTTAAATGTATACTTTGAAAACATATGTTTCAATCCACTCTCCTTTGTTGCAGGTAGCTGTCTCCTCCCTAAACATATGTTTATTCTGTATATGTTTATAATTTATATAAATGGCATTAATTTTAAATAATTGTTAAAACTGACAACACTTTTCATGTGTCAGCACCTTTATATGTACAAAGTCATTTAATCATCACAGCAATATTATGGTGTAAGTACTGTTATTATCCACATAAATAGAAGAAGAAACTAAGACACTGAAAATTTAAGTAACTTGACCAAGATCATACACACAATGAGAAAGAAGAGCTGGGAAAAAAAAAAACATATGTCTGGATTTCATATCCATACTCAACAACCTGTCAAATTGCATCTTGTCATGTAGTATTATAATATGTTTAAACTGTTTTTTTAAGAGTTCATCTCTGTTGCTATGTGCATGTACCAAGTCACTGAGTCATGTCAGACTCTTTGCAACCCTATGGAAGTAGCCCTCCAGGCTCCTCTGTCCATGGGATTCTCCAGGCAAGAATACTGGAGTGGGTTGCCATACCCTNTTGTCATGTAGTATTATAATATGTTTAAACTGTTTTTTTAAGAGTTCATCTCTGTTGCTATGTGCATGTACCAAGTCACTGAGTCATGTCAGACTCTTTGCAACCCTATGGAAGTAGCCCTCCAGGCTCCTCTGTCCATGGGATTCTCCAGGCAAGAATACTGGAGTGGGTTGCCATACCCTCCTCCAGGGGATCTTCCCGACCCAGAAATTGAACCTACGTCTTTTATGTCTCCTGCATTAGCAGGCAGGTTCTTTACCACTCATGCCACCTGGGAAATCCTTTTATAGGTTTAGGCAACTTTTTGTCTTAATTCTCATCAAGGGTTCCAAGTTGATCTTCAGTACAATAGCATGTATGGACCAGGACAGAGGTGGAGGTCAGGATGGGTGTAGCCAAAGGGGCCCTGAGAAATATTCTCTAGGAATGTGTCAGTGATATTTCTTAATTTATACTTCATAACAAACTCATTTTGAAACTATTCCAAAATAGGAAATTTCTGGTGATTTAAGCACAACTGAAAAAACCTGTATTAGTTTGGTAGGGCTGCCATAACAAAGTACCACAAACTAGGTAGATTAATAACAGAAATTTATTTTCTCACAACTATAGAGGCTAGAAATCCAAGCTCAAAGTGCCAGCAGGTGTTGATATCTTCTAAGGGCCTTAAGAGAAGAATGTGTTCCAATCCGCTCTCCTTGGTTGCAGAGAGTTGTCTTCTCCCTATGTCTTCACAGGTCTTCGCTCTGTATGTCTGTGTCCAAATTTCATCTTCTTATAAGGACTCCAGTCATATTGGATTATGGTCCAGCCTGATGACCTCATTTTAACTTAATTACCTCTTTAAATTTTCTCTCTTCAAATATGAGCACATTGTTAAGGTACTACCGGTTAGGACTGCCAACATATGAATTTGAAGGGGACACAGTCCAGCTCACAACAACATACAAGGGACATAGCTAGACCATGGCTTTACTATGTATTAAAGGTAATGTTGCTCTTATGAAAATATTATAAGATGATTCTTTCAACAAACATATACTGGAAATCTGTTATGTGCCAAGAACTAGGCTAAGAAACCAGAGAATGAGAATTTGATGAATAAGTAATTTCCAGATGGTGAGGCTGCCATTATTACCATTATTGCTGAGGAAAATTTCAGAATTGCATTGGGATAGTCTTTTCAAAGCAGAATGGACTCAAAGCAGGGAGTGTTTTTCTCCATAATGCTATATTTCTTTTAAATCATGTTTTCTCTCCCTTTCTGGATCTTTTTAAACTTGAATTCCTCACACAATCTGTTCAGCACAGCAATCCTGACCCTCAGTCAAATGTCACTCCTTTTTAAACCACTTACTCCTGCACTCTTTCTTTTACCAGTTGACCTGGTAGTGGTTGATTAATTCATAAGCACACAGATTATACTTAAGCTCTATGCCAATCGAAGCACATTGTATCCAGACTTGTGAGGTAAAGATGAAAACATGCACCTTAGATCCAAAAGAGCAAAGAGCAAGAGTGAAAGGTTGAACTTGTTTAATATTACAAGGCAATGAATTTTCACAGCATTTAAAATCTAATCTGCTTCATGATTCAGTATATCTGAGGTTAACCAGAGCCATAATCAAGAAAGAAGAGGGCATTTGTGTGAGCTGGAAGAAAGTTTAGANAGCAAAGAGCAAGAGTGAAAGGTTGAACTTGTTTAATATTACAAGGCAATGAATTTTCACAGCATTTAAAATCTAATCTGCTTCATGATTCAGTATATCTGAGGTTAACCAGAGCCATAATCAAGAAAGAAGAGGGCATTTGTGTGAGCTGGAAGAAAGTTTAGAGATAATCTAAACAAAGCATTTACTAGTGCGTACCAGCTCAGTTGTATCCGATTCTGCAACCCCATAGCCTGTATGTAGCCTGCCAGGCTCATCTGTCCATGGAATACTGGAGTGGGTTGACATTTCCTCCTCCAGTAAATCTTCCGACCCAGGGACTGAACCTACGTCTCCTGCACTGCAGGCAGATTTTTTACCACTGAGCCATCCAGGATTTTACAAATCAAACATAGTACCTCATAATTGTGTATCCCATAAATAATAGCCAATCTGCTATTGGCCTAGCTGATTGACTGAGTGGCAAGGTGGTTCTAAAGTTACACTAACAAATGCCTGAGTTTAGAGAAAAATTCTTCCATTTCCCATGCAATGGAGTCCCCATGTGTTTTACCTAACATAAACTGGAATGGTTGTTGAAAAGTCCACAGAGTCCAGCTTTTTTAATTGAAAAAATATATATACTCATATATAAAAATACCAATGCCAAGTTAAATGCTTGAAATTAGACCTATAAAGCAGGTTATTCTCAGCAGAGTAGTGTATTATTTTTTGACTTTGATATTTCCTGTCAACTTACAAAGAATACATTGTGAATGTCCTGCTTCTAACTTATTTCAGAGAGGATTTGCCTGAGCTCTTTTTGCTGACTCTTAGTGTAACTATATTCCATTTAAAGAAAGGGGAAGGGAATAAAAGTTTTCTAGCTAAGCAATATTTATAATATGACATGGTTTCCAATATAAGCAGTTACATTATCTACTTTTTAACTCCCTAAATGAAGCTATTAACATGTTGTACATCTCAGAACTGGCTTGTTTCTAAACCTAACCATTAGCATACTGCCTTTCATGCCATAAACATGTTAATTATGTAATAGATATTATTTTTAGGTTTCCTTTGATTTCAAATAATTGTATTAAAATATTTGAGCTATATGGAAGGATATTTTCAGACTCTAATAAGAAAAATTATATTGGACCAGAGCAAGGGAATGATTCAATTAAAGGAGCATTTGCATTCAAATTAATTTTCTAGTCAGACTTGTTACACATTTTATTGCAATCCTTATCAGCCATTCCTTATGGGTGTGAGTTAAGATAACAATGATTTGCACTAGAAATATTAAACGTAGTATCAAAAATTATTTTAAATTACTGCATTTAGTAAAAATATTAAACTGCATTTAAAAATATGTGAGTAGTGAAGAAGCTTGTAAACATTCTCTTTCTAGCCTTAAACACTTATTTTAATATCTAGCATACTCACTCTCTAGAGTTGGTAATACCCACTAGGATGGATTAACTCATGATTATTTAAATTGATTTTGCTGTTTATCAACTCTTACTCAGCAAATGGCAAGCTTGCTGACACAGCGGTGTACCGTAGATCCTTCCTCCCAGATTCTATCAGTCCTTTAATTCAGTGCAGGTCTATCACTGCTATTTCAATATGAAGATCTTTAATGTACCACTGTAAAACTTCTAGAAATTACATTAGAGACTTTCTGTTGTTTGGGGGCTTTGAAAGGAGCAACCAGATAAGAATAAAATGCAAATAGCTTCACTTAGTCTTTGAAGAAATTTTTATGTGATTTTTACTGGTGCATACAATGTATTTAGAAAAGACAGAGGAACCAGAGATCAAATTGCCAATATCCTTCAATCATAGAAAAGGCAAGAAAATTAAAAAAAAAAAAAAACCCATCTACTTCTACTTTTACTTGACTATGCTAAAGCCTTTGACTGTGTGGATCACAACAAACTACAGGGAATTCTTAAAGAGATGGGAATATCAGCCCATCTAACCTGCCTTCTGAGAAGCCTGCATCCAGTTCAAGAAGCAACGGTTAGTACTGGACATGGGACAATGGACTGGTTCCAAATTGGGAAAGGGGTATGTCAAGGCTGTATATTGTCACCCTGCTTATTTAACTTATATGCTTAGTACATCATGCAAAATACCGAGCTGGATAAAGCACAGGCTAAAATCAAGATTGCTGGGAGAAATATCAACAACCTCAGATATGCACATGATACCACTCTAATGACAGAAAGTGAAGAGGAACTAAAGAGTCTCTTGATGAGGGTGAAAGAGGAGAGTGAAAAAGCTGGCTTAAAACTCAGCATTCAAAAAACTAAGATCATGATATCCGGTCCCATCACTTCATGGCAAATAGATGAGAAAGTGGAAACAGTGACAGATTTTATTTTAGGAGGGCTCCAAAATCACTGCAGATGGTGGCTGCAGCTGTGAAAGACACTTGCTCTTTAGAAGAAAAGATATAACAAACCCAGATAGTGTATTAAAAAGCAGAGACATCACTTTGCCACCAATGGTGCATATAGTCTAAGCAATGGCTTTTCCAGTAGTCATGTATGGATGTGAGAATTGGACCATAAAGATGACTAAGCACAAAAGAATTGATGCTTTCGAATAGTGATGCTGGAGAAGACTCTTGAGAATCTCTTGAATAGCAAGGAGATCAAACCAGTCAACGGTAAAGGATATCAACCCTGAATATTCATTGGAAGGACTTATGCTGAAGCTGAATCTCAAATACTTTGACAACCTGATAACAGAGAGCTGACTCATTGGAAAACACCCTGATGCTGGGAAAGTTTGAAGGCAAGAAGAGAAAGAGGTGACAGAAGACGAGATGGTTGGATGACATCACCGTCTCAATGGGCATGAGTCTGAGTAAACTCTGGGAGATAATGAAAGACAGAGGAACCTGGCATGCTGCAGTCTAATGGGTCGCAGAGTTGGACATGACTTTAGTGACTGAACAACAATGTATTAGGAGTTGAAATACTGAAGCACACTCATATAACTTTAATACTTCTGAAGAATTTTTTACAAAGATTAACTTCTGCCTATAGTTGTTATTCTAAGTTTGCTTTGAATTAAGAAACTTTGAATTAAGATCCTCTGGAGAAGGAAATGGCAACCCACTCCAGTATTCTTGCCTGGAAAATCCCATGGACGGAGGAGCCTGGTAGGCTACAGTCTATGGGGTCGCAAAGAGTTGGACACGACTAAGCGACTTCACTTTCACTTTCACATAGTTTATTATTCTAAGTTTCTTAATTCAAAGCAGTCAATTCCTTGTCATCTCTTAAAAGCCTGCTCTCATTTATAAGTGCTACTCTTTTCTATTCTATGGATTATCTTCACCACTATTCTTCCATAGTCATCTTTTCAGCCTTATAGTTCAATCAAGTGTAAAAGAAACCTTTTGTTTATATTAAAATTTGGATTATCACAATTTCTTTCCTCTGTGTTATAACAGAGAATTGAAAACTGGCAGTTAATAACATAATCGAGTGGATAAAGTTTAACAAAATTTTTAAATAGGTTTCCTTTTATCAAGAGTATGAATGTTCTGTCTTTTCTACAGCTAACTCTTCCTAATGTGTTCTTTTCCATTTCTCTCAAGGCTACTCCAGAAATTTTACTGAATTATCATGCTTCTTTAGTTTTGATTTCTTCTTTTCCACTGATTTCCTGTTTCTCATGTAGAAATAAATGGGATTGTCCATTTATAAAACACCTGCCTTGCGCTGGTAATTCCTCAAGCTACTGCCCTCTTTTCTCTCAAGCTTCTTGAAAGACTATTCATCTCTGGAAGATCTCCACTTGCTTTGACTTTTCAATCCACTGCCATAGTTTTTGTCCCAACTACTTCACTGAAACTATTGTCATTGACTCCTTTTTAGTTTTAAACACAGACTCCTTGGTTGCTAAATCCAGTTGGCCCCTAAGTACCCCTAACTTACTTTATCTCCAGCAGTTGATAAGAAAGTCATACCATACATTTCTTTCAGAAATTCCTTCTCATATTTTTTCCAGATTACTACTTTTCAACTCACTCTCCTATATTCCATCTTATAATTTTTCTTTGCTGCTTTCTTTTCCTCCAATTTATAAATATTAATATTCACCAAAAGTCTTACCTTTGGCCACCTTTTCCAAACATCCCTTTGATATTTGGAAAAGCACCAAAAGTTTTTCTGAAGAAATAATGCAACCAAATGATATTATATGCAATTTAGGTACAGATAACTTCAAAATCCATCTCCTCAAACTTGACCTGTGTTTCAGACATATATGAATTTATTACTAGTATTCACCAAGGGCTTCAAACATAGCAAATCCCAAATCAAACCCATATTTCCTCTATAATCAAAACCTGTTCTTACTTCTGAATTCTACATGTCATATCATGTCATCTATTTCTTCCCCTCTCAAGCTCCTAGATTAAACATTGACTCTTCACTCCCCTTCAATATCCACATCTAATACTTCACTGATTCAACCAATTATACCTCCTAAATTCTTTTCAAATATTTTTATCCTCCCCATCCCTACTTTTACTATTGAAAAAATTCAGAACATGCCACCCCAAGATATGCTACTTTGCCATATTGATTATTTTAAGTTGAATGCATTTGAGAAAGGGTAAATGCAGAAAGGTATCTTTGACCTCTCCCCCTTTTTACATAAAAATAAGTCATAAAATACTTTATGAGAAACATACCGTCTCTGTATCAGGAAGAGAAGAATACTTTTATCACATAAGACTGGGAATTGATGCCAAAATGGATCTGTATAGAAAACCTATTAAATAATTCTTATCTTCTGTGTTTCCCCTGTATATTTCCTACTCACTGTCCTCAAATTTACTGCCTTTAGCCCAAACCCTTTTGTCTCATCTCTTTCTTACAAATGTTTATATAAGCTCTTAGTCCTAACTGCTTCTTTGGATTGTTATTTTTCTTATGAAGACCCTTGTGTGCACATGAGAATATTTTTTAAAATTTATATGCTTTTCTCCTATTAATCTGTCTGTGTACATGTAATTCTTAGGCTCAATTACAGAACCTAGGAGGTAGAAGAAGTGTTTCTTCCCTTACACTATCTTATAATTTCTCCTCCTGAACTACTTATTGAAATAGCTTCATTATTGATTACCTTATTAATATATTATCTTCTTTCTAGACCATTTTCCCAATTATCACTGTAGTTATATTTTTAAATATAATCGATTTGTGGGACTTCCTGCTTAGGATGCACATGAAGTATCAGCTCTGAGGTAATATTCTGTGAGCTTGAGGTGCCATCCTTAAACATGCCTCCTACACACTTGTGGAATAATACTTTTATTATTATACATTGTTTATAACAAAGTCCTTTCTACTGTACCTGAGTTTGTGCTAAAGAAATGACTCCTGGCTGTCCCCAGTTAGCTTCAGGATGGGGGTACACTCCCAGAAGAACCAACTATGTAGTTAGAAAGTTGGAACTTTCAGCCCTATCCTCAGTCTCCAGAGAGGGTAGAGAGCTAGAGATTGAGTTCAGTCACTAATGACCAGTGATTTAATCAACCATGCTTATGTAATAAGGCTTCATTGAATAATCTTAAATAACAAAATTTGAGAATCTTCTGGGTTGGTCAATGTACTGGCATGGTGGCATGCGTGGACAGGGTATGGAATCTCTGCTCACCAGTCCTCCCCCATACTTTGACCTATCTCTTCCATTTGGCTGTTTCTGAGTTGTATCTTTTATAATAGAACTATATTTAGCATAGCACTTTCTGGAGTTCTAAGTATCATTCTAACAAATTATCTAACCTGAAGGGGGCTCATGAGAACCTTCAGATTTACAGTTGTTTGGTCAGAAGCGCAGGTGGACCCTGGGACTTGTGACTGGAATCTGAAGTAAAGACAGTAGACTGAGGCCTCAACTTATGAAGTCTGCACTAACTTAGCACAGTTAGTGTAAGAGTTAAATTATATTCTGGGACACTCAGTCGATGCTGAAGAAGTGAAAACTGCTACTGAAACAATATATTTAATATCAGGAAAAAAAAAAACAGAATTTAATGCCAAAAAATGGGGGATTTTCTAGAATGTCCCTGACTCACAGAAACATGTGACTTGGGAAGACAAAGGATGAAAAGGTGAAGGGTGAGGAACTTTTGATTCTTAGGTAGCTACAAAGTCAACCTTGGTATGGGAGAGCAGTTGTGTTCTAATCAATTGCTAAAGGTAAAATTTATCAATGGAATTTAACAAAAGACCCCTAGATTTGACTGCTTCTGAGGAGGTAAAATAGAAGGTGGGAAAAAGATGTTTCTGGAACTCTGTGATACGGGAGCCACAGTCACTAATAGTACCAAAACCTGTTGGATAAATCCTAATGCAAGCTACAGTTAGACTGAAAGAATATAGAAACACAAAAATTGACACAATTAAAGTGAAAGTTTGGATGAAAATTGGAATGTTTAAACAGACTTTATGGAAAGGATTCTTGTCTCCTTTACTTGACTGTTTTATGGGAAAAGATTTAGTGTCTGACTGGGAAGCATTTATTCTACTTAGCACCATAAAATTAAAACCTGTTGAGGAAGTACAAAGAGAGGTTACAATTAGGAATGCAAAAATTGATGGGATTAAAGTGAAAGTTTGGACAAAAATTGGTGTATTTGAACAGGCTTTATGTGAAGTAGTTATGTCTCTTTCACTGTATATAATATGCAATATGGGAATGGATATTGTGGCTGACCAAAAACCAGTTCCTCTACTTAGCATTGTAAAACAGAAGGCATGCAAATCTGCCCTTCAACCAATATTAATTGGACATGTTAAATAAAAATGAAGTTTCCTGAGACACAAAGTATACAAAAAGACGTGGAGTGCTGGGACAGACAGAATCTTTGTATAAGAGCCATACATGGAGCCTAGACTGGGTTCATGGCAGAAATGCCTTCCAACAATGACAACTGGAATTTAGGACTAGAGAAATTCCATTTGAGGGGCAATTACTAACTTGTTATCAACATTAATTGAAACTGTTCTTATGATTGAAGGACAAAAATAATTTTGAAACTGGAAATATCCAAAATGTCATAGGTGATTTTGGAGAAGAGTTTCTAATGGGAAGGCAGTGCTCAGAAAAATTCCATCATAAAATGGAAATGATTTATACTATTGAGAAAATGCAGGCAGTTACTCAGTTTATTAAGCAGGTAGACTCATTTCCCCCAGTACTGACTTAGGAACCATGCAAGGACCTGCCAGATTTTATTGTCACTTGGAAGGAGCCTTTAAACAGATTTAAACTGAACACCAAAGAGCTGTTTGGTTTATGGATGACAGTTCCAAAGTTAATGAACAACAACCTATTTGAAATGCCACCACTGTGATCAAGGAAGATAAAACCAAAACAGCTCAATGAGCTGAGTTTTAAGCTATTTGTCATAATATTTTCGATTTTACTGTCTCATAGGCAGTGGCCAATGCCCTGGATATTTGGCCAAAAAGAGGGCAATGGAAAACTATACTAGGAAGGGTGTGCCCTTATGAGGCATGGCCCTATGGAAAGAAAGAATTACGAGAATGTAAGGGATACATTAAAAAAGAATATGTCAAGGCCCACCAGAGAATCCTCTTCCAAGTTTGAAATGTGATTGGAATCAACTAGTAGATAGTTTGATCTGTTTACCTAAGGTCTTATTTGATTCCATGAAATGAATGGATATAGGGCAACTGCAGAAGTGCAGAGATAGACTGGATCTAGACATGTTCCTCTTGCCACCTTTGAGGCCTAAAATGCCAATTAAGAGTTGTTCTGTTTGCCAGAGAGACAGACTGCAGATGCTTGGTGGGAGAAGGGGTTTTAAAGTAGCTTAAATTCAGACAATGGCTGGTAGCCTCAGGGTGTTACCTAGGGATCCCAACAGAAATAGACCTTGAGTCTGGGCTGAGCTTTGTTCACCCAGTATTAGACATACACGTTTACTTAGAGTACTATCAAAGAGCTGAAACAGAAGATATTGTAACAATTTGTTAAATTGTTAATTTGTTAAATTTTAAAATGTCTGAGTCACATTTCTTCAGACAAGGAAAACGTTTTACAGCCCATAATGTCTAACAAGAGGCAAAGAAATATTCTCCTGAGAGTAACAGTTTGATAAAATATTTGGTGCTGCTAACTGAAACACCAATTGTCTAAAATGAGAAGAGATAGGGGCCTCAAGGGCTGACGTATGTGCTTTGGGGATATGTGCTCACCCTCAACATGAGAGCTGCTAAGGGAATGTCCCCATTAAATTCTCACCTGTTTCTCTGGGTCTGCAGAAGAGGGGAAGAAGGAAGATGCTGGCATGACTATGCAGTTCTTCCCAGGAGGGGAGGATGCTGATATGATGACTACACTTTTTCTACCCCACATAAGTTCAGCTCTCTTTTTCTTACATGATACAGTGGGCTTTGCAGGTGGTGCCAGTGGTAAAGAACCTTCCTGCCAATTCCGGAGACATAAGAGATGTAGGGTCCATCCCTGGGTCAGGAAGATCCCCTGGAGGAGGGCATGGCAATTTATTCCAATATTCTTGCCTGAAGAATCCTATGGACAGAGTAACCTGGTGGAGTACTGTCCATGCAGTCGCAAAGAGTCAGATAGGACTGAAGCAATTTAACATGCATGCACAGTGATCGGAGGGCCAGAGCTGAAACTATAAGTGCCAGAAACACTTGTAGTGTTCTGATTTCCTAAGCAAAAAGTGAAGAAGAGCTAAAAAGCCTCTTGATGAAAGTGAAAGAGGAGAGCAAAAAAGTTGGCTTAAAGCTCAACATTCAGAAAACGAAGATCATGGCATCTGGTCCCATCAATTCATGGAAAATAGATGGGGAGATAGTGGAAAGTGTCAGACTTTATTTTTTGGGGCTCCAAAATCACTGCAGATGGTGACTGCAGCCATGAAATTAAAAGACGCTTACTCCTTGGAAGAAAAGTTATGACCAACCTGGATAGTATATTCAAAAGCAGAGACATTACTTTGCCGATTAAGGTCCGTCTAGTCAAGGCTATGATTTTTCTAGTAGTCATGTATGGATGTGAGAGTTGGACTGTGAAGAAAGCTGAGCACTGAAGAATTGATGCTTTTGAACTGTGGTGTTGGAGAAGACTCTTGAGAGTGCCTTGGACTGCAAGGAGATCCAACCAGTCTATTCTGAAGGAAAGCAACTCTGGGATTTCTTTGGAAGGACTGATGCTAAAGCTGAAACTCCAGGATTCTGGCCACCTCATGCGAAGAGTTGACTCATTGGAAAAGACTCTGATGCTGGGAGGGATTGGGGGCAGAAGGAGAAGGGGATGACAGAGGATGAGATGGCTGGATGGCATCA
>SJYX01008012.1:0-13471 GCA_006410675.1 Oreotragus oreotragus | reverse complement strand
CCTCCATTTGTTTAGATTGTCTTTAGTTTCTTTCAGTACTGTTATTCTTACTTCTCTGGACTTCCTTTTTGTCCTGAACCCTGGCTCCACAAGTCCTTATTACCATCACAGCTTCCTAATGTCTTCAAAACTCAATGTATATTTTGTCTAGTTCATATAGTTGTTCTTGGTGAAGTTAAACTCTTCTACCTCTTTATTTAAATAATTAAATATTATTTTATTTGTTGATTCTCATTATCTGTAATTATTTTCTGTAAAGTCACCAGGGACACTGAATTAGCAAATATGGGACCATTGCTCCTAAGAGAAATACAGGGTTAAGTTCCTGTGGGCTTCTGCTCATAACATTTTCATTAACTGATCAGTACATAACATTGATTTATATGTTTCTGTTTAAGGATTATTTCATATACATTACTGATTCATTACATTGAATTCATAGCCAAAGCACTATAACTTAACATTTGAATGAAGGTTATATAACACACATTTCCTATGTAAGGGAAATCACAGCCTTTCCATACTGAGGAACACTAGGAGACACTTAAGCATAATATTACAGGAATATCATACCTGTGGCCAATTCATGTTGTTATATAGCAAAAACCTTCACAGTATCGTGAAATAGTTATCCTCCAATTAAAATAAATAAGTAACTTTAAAAAAAAGGAATCACCAGCATGAAGTGTAAAAAATAGATGTTGCTAAATAGACCGTGGAAACTATACAGCATGTGAACTGAAACAGCAAGTGGGTGGTTGTCCTGTTTGACCTCACCAGGGCATGCACATGTCAGGTAAGTCAAAGTGTTTGCCCCTCTGTGCAGGAATGAGCATGTGCCTTAGGTATTGAATTAGGGTTACAAATAAAATTAGAAAGATGGTAATGAGGACCCTGCATGCAAGACAGCAAAAAAAGATACAGATGTGTAGAGCGGACTTATGGACTCAGAGGGAGAAGGAGAGGGAGAGGGAGAGGGAGGGATGATTTGGGAGAATAGCATTGAAATATGTATACTATCATGTAAGAAATGAATTGCCAGTCTATGTTCAATGCAGGATGCAGGATGCTTGGGGCTGGTGTATGGGGATGATCTGGAGGGAAGATGTGGCGGGGGAGGNGGGGAGCCTGGTGGGCTGCAGTCTGTGGGGTCACACAAAGTCAGAGACGACTGAAGTGACTTAGCAGCAGCAGCAGGAGCAAACAGCTTTTTTAGGACTTCCCAAGCAACTCAGTGGCAAAGAATCTGCCTGCCAATGCAGGAGATGGGGGTAGATCCCTGGGTAGGGAAGATTCCCTGGAAAATTCCAGGGAATCAAGGAAATGGCAACCCACTCCAGTATTCTTGCCTGGGAAATCCCATGGACAGAGGAGACTGGTAGGCTACAGTCCATGGGGTCGCAAAGAGTCAGACACAATTTAGCAGCTCAACAGCAACAACACAAACAGCTTCTTTACTGAAGCTGTTATGCTTTAATATGTCCATATGTATTGGGCATCTCCACAAAGTTCACTTCACTTCACTCACAAAGAGATTACAGTGACCTGTAATCTTGAGCATACACTTCAGAAACCTTTTAAGCAACAACTTGTTGGAAGAACGCTATGAAAGACATAAATCTGAAAATACTACTCTAGAATATAACCTACATTACTTTGTAGGCATAGAAATTCCAGTGGAGGAAAATAGATAATGATTGGCATGAGCCATATCTGTTTGTTATTGATGCTCTTGAGATGGCTTTTCAGGATTGTTAGCACGTCCCCAGGATACCCTGAAACCTGCCAAAACAGTTGAGTTTTTGCTTACCTACATCATTAAACTGCCCTGTAGATGAAGCAGGTGTTGTGAGATTCAAGGATCGTTAGAAGGAAAGCTTCCCCAGTCATAAGGAAAATTTAAACTCTGGAATACAAACAAAAATTTTAGAAAAGCTACTTTCAAATATGGTTAATCTTTAAAGAAGGCAATTGTCAATTTACAACTCTCCTCTAAGTCTTCTTTTAAAATGTCTTAAAATTAGGAAAACTTCAACACCTTCAAAGAGAAAATATTCTAAATGATTTAGAATTTGTTTTTAACTGAATGTGTAAAACCTAGTTAGCCCTTCCTTGAGAACTGCATCATTTTGTGTTGAAAGTAATTGCTGCTCCAGGCCCATTAATATACTCTGGACATTTACCCCATCCCTAGATGGTCCCAGGATGTTCTACCTTCTGCGGTTACTTCTTATCTGCCCCTGAGTTCCTTCCTTCTTATCCCTCTTCCTCTTTCATACTTTACACTAAACTGTTTCTAATCTGCTGGGCTCTTGGAAACCTCAGTATGCATTACACTCATTGGTTTAGGTAGTAAATTCGAGAAGGTGGGCCCCTGAGCATCTGAGTTGCACTTCTTTGATTAGAAAGAAGTAACTTCTCAGAAAACTTTCTTCATTTTCTCTTGTTGTTATTCAGTCACTCAGTACAGCCAACAAATATTATGGCTTGGGACTGTGTTTTGGATGATCAGGTTTGCCATAAAAGTAAAGAATCTTTATTTTTGTTAATTAATTTCAAAAGTAAGCAAAAAGAAAATATATGATAACTTCAAATCCTACATAATGCTATATCTCTGAGAAAACATTTTCTCCTTTCTGTTGTTGGGTACACACAGTGGACTCTTAATTGTACAATATTTAAACAAACTCATTTAGATACCTCTTATGTATGAAGAGCCCTGCTGTTTGCAAGCAATACAGCCAAAACTATGGCAAACTAGATCCTTGCCCTTATTGTCTAGTGCTTTTAGCTAATAAAATTAAACATTATTCTATAGGTAAAATTTACCTTAAATCACTCTTTAGTATTTTATATGCATCATTTTGCTTTTTTGTTTTCTTCATTCTAAATAAACTTAACAATAAAAAAGTAAATCTTTTATAAATTCATTATGGGAAAAAAAGTATGTTTATATCTAATTGTGATTTCTTTCTTTTTACTCAATCCTCTTTTTTTAAAATAGGTCCCCAGGAATACTTTTAATATAACTCTTTAAGGAAATTATCCTTTGGGAAGGTGGATGAAGCCTCCATTCACACTTTATGAGGTCCAGAATGTTAATGTAGGAGTGCCAGCATGGCATTTCCATATAATGGAGCTAATCCCCACACAAAATGTGTCAGTCATTTCACTGTGTATTAATGCCCCAGCTCTCATTTAAACAGTCGGGAAAGCTCAGATGTTTGTTTTAAGTGCAAAGCCCTGCTGATGCACCAACTTTGTTCAGGCCTCCGGCACATTGTCTGTGCTTCATGACCTGGAAAAAAGACCTATTATATCTGAAAATGTTAACGTTTCAACACAGGAAAGGACAGTAAGGTACAAGCTAACACGGAGTCATCTTTCTTTTGTACTGGATTTGGTTTCTGAATTCCTTCCTGGGAAAGAGTTCCGGCTGTAATTTTCCCCTGGCCAGCTACATGGATAACATCTTCACATCCCCCTCTACTTTGTGTCCTCTTTTACATTTACAGCAGAACACACTGTGCCTTGTATTACAGCCATCTCGTGTGCTCGGGGCAGCCTCTGCCCAGACTGTAAATTGGAAGCAGGAACAGGGCCATGTTGCTCTGCTCTTTATGACATGACACTATGAGTTCTTTCAAAAGGTTCTGTGGCTTATTCTAATAACATTCAAGCCAACAACTTTCTCTTCCCTTGAAACATTACTAGTGGAAATCACAGATACATATTTATTCAGTTGTTCATTCATTCACCAAGAATCCCCAGCACCTAATATGGTGCTTGGGGCTGAAAACGTCCTTGAAAACTGAATCATTGAATAAATGGCCTGTGTTTTGCTCACTGTAACTCCTCTGGAAGAAGGAAAAAAGCAGCTAACATGATTCTACTTCAAATAATAGATGAAAGATTTGGAGGAAAACTGAACTAACCCTAACTTGTCTATGAAAATGCAATGAATCTGTGTATCTTGTACAAAATGTGGAATCCGTGCCCCTCCCTTATGTTCTCCAAGATTAAAATGCGGCCCCCAGAGTAACAAAATAAATCTTAACCAGTTCCCATTCAGTCATTAGCATTTATTGAATAGATACAGTATTGGGCACAAAGGAGGAAATGAGGCATCCCAGATCTCGAATGCATTGAGGTCAGACATAACCACAGCTTTGCTGAGTATGTGGGATGTTGAAATGAAGGGGCATGTCTGAACTGGAGCTGGAGCCATGACCGACCTCGCAAGATTCTGCTTATTTGCTCCTGGGACTTTTCTGATCCTGCCTTCCTATGTGTTATTTGCTTGCCAGTGGGGTGGATTTGGTTTCTTATTAGCTAGACATACTGGAGAGAAACAGGTCTTGTAAAGGACAATTACATAAAAATTGGTGTGTTTTGCTGACTAGATATTCAATGTTGACCCTCATGTTCTTTGTGACTCCTCCCGCAGCCACCAAAGAATAAGAATGTCAGAAGATAAAGATTGTTTTCTGTGACTACAGGCATCTACCCATGTCATCTTATCCTATTTCTACAACAAGCACACTAAATGACATTTAATAGAAACATAATTACAATGGTGGACATCATCAGCAGATTTAAAATTTTACAAATATATGCCCTCAGGAACTTTCTGATGAATTGTCCTGTGGTTTCATTCAGTAATTAATAGTAACTTGGAAGTTAGTAGCTTAGAAACAAACAAACTCACCTTCTTTTTGTTCTTTTGTACCATTAAGTAACATAAAACCTTTGATACTTCAAATGTTTTAACTTGTCAAAGTCTAATAATCATTCACAGCTCCACATATTGCTGTTCTTCTCCCATTATAAACTATTTTTTAATGCTTAAACTTTATTTGCTTGTTGAATTTATTTCTGAATATATAATAGAATTCCTAAGTATATTCTTTCTGTGGTTTATTCCAATACATCTTGATAATTTTATCCATGCAAAGTAAACATGCCTCCAGAATGTGCTGCCCTTCATACTACTTGATGGTATTTGGAGCTGCCTCCAGAGGATTTTGTCTCTTAAGGACTGACTCTATAGGATCTGAAAATGCTTATGGAGTTGCTAATGAATGTGCCCTTTGAGCTCAGTGATCAAGGGTGGTTCCTTTGGTTTTCATTTTTGTCACCATATCCAGACTCATAACAGTTGAGTCTGGACAGAGGACAGAGTGAACGATGAGCAAGAAAAGAGATGGGAGCGTTCAGAATGTCATGATAAATTTAGACACAAATCCTTAGGCAGTGAGAATCTGTTGAATGTGATTTGTCTGAGAGACCTTGTTTTAGTAAGTAAAGAATAACTGTAAGATTACCTCCAGAAATGACAGGTCATCTGTTAAGGCTACAATAAAATGTGGTATCCAGTTGATAGTAATGGTAGTTTGTATTATGCTATAAAATGAAGTCTTTCTTTTCACACTTTACATTTTGGTTGTCCTATTGCTTCCCATTCCAGTACCACTGATGTCTCTCTCTCTCTCTCTTTTCTCTTGTCTTCCATGCCCTACTCCTTTCTCTGGCAACATCAAATTTCAGGTTTTCTGAACACTTTACACAGGCAATGGCCTTGACTCTGATTCTTTCCCTAAATGTTTTCTGCAGAAGGATAGTACATTTCTTTCCATTATCAAGCTGCATATCAGTAACAAGCTTGCCAGTTAGGCACACATTTCCCAAAGCCATGTAGACCACCTTCATTCCCAGTAAGCCAGTCCAAATTTTATCAGAAGCTTCTGTTCTCCTCAGGCTGCTTTCAGATTGGTAGAAGAAAAGGGAAAACCAAGTAAATCTTTCAAAAACATTTACTTTTAAACTTATTACAAACTGTTTAGTGAGAATTCAGGTTCCTTCAATAGCAAAATAAAGACTGTTCTGAGTTGCTTCATACATAGCATTGTCAGGGATCTCATTCAAGAGGGATATTCCCAGAGACTGCAAGCAGTGGTAGTACTGTTAGTCGCTCAGTTGTGTCGGACTCTTTGCAACCCCACAGACTGTAGCCTGCCAGGGTCCTCTGTCCATGGAATTCTACAGGCAAGAATACTGAATACTGGACTGGGTTGCCATTCTCTTCTCCAGAGGATCTTCCCAAACCGGAGATAGAACCCAGGTCTCCTACATTGCAGGCAGATTCTTTACCATCTGAGCTACAGGGAAGACCTCAAGCCTGGAGTGATGCTTTATTTTGTGTTGAACCATCAGTTTTCCCTGGTGTAATAACTACCGGGACATCTTGAGTCTTGCTGTTAATATAATTGACCAGTCTGACACTCCTTGACCTTCATAAAAGATATTATTAATTGGCAGTGAGCTGGTACACAGTAATAAAGAGAATTCTACGTTATCAGCATACTTTAGAAGTCATTGTTTAATTTTACAAACCATTAATATTCTCTGATTCTTCCCTTCACTAAATATAATCAATTGCTTCTCCCATTGGTGACATTTACCTACAGATTGTTTAATTTTTCTAGGAATTTACCTCTGGGAAAATAATTTCCTCTTCAAAACTCAGCCTAGATCTTTTGGAACTTTTAACCCCAAGACTCTTTGGAGGTTTCTGGAGCAACTCTTTAATATAATCAAAGATCTTCATAAGGAATTGTTAAGAAATCAATGGCTGTCAGGTTTGGAACTAGACCCTCTCTCTTGTGCACCTCAATTTTCTCACCTATCAAAAAACCAGAATGTCTGCTTAGCTCTAAAATGCTCTTTGATGTTGGGAAGTTCTTTTCACTGCTCTGGCATGTAGAACACTATTGTAAACTAGAGGAATTGGTTTTAATAAAACGTAAATCTCTTTTTAGGCCCTAGTCCTTACAAATCTCATCATTATTATTTGTTAGTGGTAATCTTTTAATTAAAATCTACCTAATCCAACCCAAGAACAATATACAATGAACATGTTAGGCTTTTATTAATAAAGGTTAAAATATGCACAATGAACATCAGTAGTGATTAAACAGCTCTGTGGGGTTTTTTTGTTTCTCTCTTTTATTATTGAAAGTACTCATCATCTCTACCCATTCACAAATTGATTGGTACTGTTTTGTGTAATAGTTCGTGTGCATTCACTTTTGAATCCTTTTGTCTTCTAGTATCTTGTTCGTTATTTTCTGTGACAGTCTGTATCTTGTAAAAGAAATTGAAGATATGGACGCTAATCTAATTCGTGCAATCAATATAGGTAGCTGAAGTAGGAAATTCATCCAAACTCCAATATATTTGGAAGGGTTTTAGCCTTTAAGTGATCAATCTAGTTAAATAAATGTATAAGATTAAATCACCACTTTCTACTAGGCTATAGAACTACCCCATGTCACCTACTCCAGTAAGTCATGACAGATAGAAGTGAACATCCTTAAAATTTGCTACTGTACAGACACCTTCAGTTCAGTCACTCAGTTGTGTCCAACTCTTTGCAGCCCCATGGACTCCAGCACACTAGGCTTCCCTGTTCATCACCAACTCCCTGAGTTTGCTCAAACTCATGTCCACTGAGTTGGTGACACCATCCAACCATCTCATCCTCTGTTGTCCCCTTCTCCTCTTGCCTTCAGCCTTTCCAGCATCAGAGTCTTTTCCATTGAGTCAATTATTTGAATCAGGTGGCCAAAGTGTTGAAGTTTCAGCTTCAGCATCAGCCCTTCCAATAAATATGCAGAACTGATTTCTTTTAGGATTGACTGGTTCGATCTCCTTGCTGTCCACGGGACTCTCAGTAGTCTTCTCCACACAATTCAAGCATCAGTTCTTCAGCACTCAGCTTTTATAGTCCAGCTCTCACATCCATACATGAGTACTGGAAAAACCATAGCTTACACTAACGGACCTTTGTTGGCAAAGTAATGTCTCTGCTTTTTAATACATCTTACACAGCAAAAAACAAACAAACAAACAAAAACCAGTCTGCATAAGACAAAAGATATCACCCTAAACCTTTTTAAACTAAATCTTTTTTCCAGTTTTATTGAGAAATAATTGACATGCATCATTGTATATATTTAAGGCGTACATCATAGTGGTTTGATTTACATATATTATGAAATGATTACCTCACTATGTTCAGTTAACATCTATCTTCTGATAAAGGCATGACAAAGAGAAAGGAAAAAATATTTCCCTGGGATGAGACCTCTTAAAATTTAGGATAAAAGCTTTCTTATATATCATAGAGGTGTGTTAGCTATAGTCATCTTGTTGTATATTACATACTTAATTATCTTATAACTGGATGTTTGTAATTTTTGAAACCTAAACATGTTTATGAATTGCTACTATTCTGGTCTCTATCTCTTTTTCTGGGTATTGAACTTCATCTCATCTTTCTTTCCAAAAGTATTTTTAATCTCTCATGATCATCCTTATACTCGTCAATTATAGTTTTTTAGTTTCTTTTTGATCATTCAGGCCACCTGCTGTCTGACCCATTTGACCAGTAATGCATTTTGTAAGAGGGGTTGCTTTCATCATGTGATGAATTTTCACCATGGCCACACTCCAGATAATCCCCACTTCCCTAATTTAGGGTTATCTAATACTTTTGCTGTGTCTACTTAAATTTGCTATGTTTTCCAGATGTGTCTCTTGTAAAATTATTCCTTTTAAGGGCTAGACTTTTGTCTGTCTCTTTTTGTAAAGTATACATATTACTTAACTTTTTAACATCCTTCTGTATCTGTAAAATATATCCTCAGTGCAAATTGCCCCAAAATACCTTGTAATGTGGTAAATTCATTGAAAATGGTGACTTTTTCCCCAAAAGTATAGAGATTCACACAGTTTAAATATACACAGAAGTATAGAAATTATTATATTCAATAAGCCCCTCTATACCCATCAACTTGCTTCAGTCTTACCGACTCATGGTCAACCTTGCTTCAGTTGACTCCACCACCCACTTTTTCTCCTCCTAGTATTATTTTGAAACTCTCCTAGACATTTTTTATTCATAAATATAGTGTTTAAATATATATTAGAATATATATATAACATGTTATACAAAAATACATATTAAATATATGTAATATATCATATATTTATAATATTAAGTAGAAAATTATCTTTAAAATGTCTCTTCACTCATAAATACTGGGAATTTTCTGTAATCCATTTATGTAAACACTGGAAGTTACTGTAAGTCATCTCTAATTGATCTATTCATAGTATTAGACTATTCTAAATAAAATATCAGACATGAAGGAGGAGCAAAATTAGGATTCCATCTAAATATTAATTATGTAGCCTCATTTTAAATATCTTGGGCAATTAATCCATTCCTCTAGATTTGTACTGACATATAAGCTATTTAGTAGTAAGATGGGCCTATTTGAAATGGGCCAGGTAATCCTGCCCAGTTGCAGAAAATGTTAACAATTTTTAAAACCTTAACCTTTTGCAGAGTTAATAGGCATTACACATAAGAACAAAATTCAAAATAATGTACACTTCAGAATTCCATACAGAATAGAAAATGCAGTACTGGATCTCTGCAATAGATAGATCTATCTGTCTTCACAGCATTGATCTGTATGCCCATCTGTACATATCTGCATGTGTATAGATGGGCATACAGAACTGTCATAATACTACTATTGTTTGTATAGCACCTGACACTATAATATATCATCTGATGTTCAGTTCACCATAGAGCTGGGTACTCTTATCATTGTCACCAGGCTCCTAAGAAATAAAGTCTCTAAGAAGATAAGGCCATATCTCTGTAAGCCTAACTCTAGCACCTGGTAGAGGCAACACTCCAGCAGATGTTTTCTGAATCCAAAACTTGTGCTCGTTTTCTCATTTCTGATTCTCATGGGTCCTGTTAAACCAGTGTACCACTGAGATGTAAGTTTCTTGAAGACGTAGACCCTTAAAGATCTATTATAAGAAGTAATATAGACATGATGCTACTAATGTAGCAAACAGTCAAGTACTGCATAAATGCTAGTAATGTTACCAGATTTCTACATGACAGCTCAAACAGATATAGGTCTGGACCCTGGAGAGGCCCAGTGACACATATTCTGTTCTTTGCAGAATTCTCAAGCGACCCACTCCAGTGTTCTTGCCTGGAGAATCCCAGGGACGGAGGAGCCTGGTAGGCTGCCGTCTATGGGGTCAGACAGAGTCGGACACAACTGAGGTGACTTAGTAGCAGCAGCAGCAACTGCATAAACCTTGTATTTTATTCTCCTGTTCAACTTTCTCTTGGTCAATATCATATAATGAAATTCCCAAAATGGTGTGTGTTACATAGTAGGTAAACAGGGAACATTCGTTGAATAAATAAATGGGTGAAAATTGATGACTGTATCCCTGGCTCTTGTACCAGACCTTGATTTAAAGAGAGAGATTCCATGAGTTGCAAACATTGAATATAACAAAACAGAGAGGAGTAGTCCCAGGAACCCCAGGTGATGCCCTGTGCAGACCCTCGTGCCCAGGTATCTATTCACACCATAGCCCAGGGCAAACCTCTGCTGAGCCCTAAACTTGATTGCTCTTAGCTGACAGTGTCACTAGACAACCCCACTGAAGATGTTCCCTTCTGTTCATTTGTTTGTTTGTGTAGCAGTTTCCAAAGTCTTCACAGACATTGTGTTTGAGCCTCTAAATAACTCTGGAAGGAAACTCCCAAACACCTGTACCTTACCAGGTTCCTTGGTCTCTAAGCTCCTTTCCTATTCTGGTGCTGTGATTCTGAAGAACTACTTTCTCCTCACTCGTATTAATAAATGAGAAACATGTGCTTGTCTATCATGAAGTTAACTTCCCAACTCTTAAGCTATCGTAAAGCAAAGTAGACTTTTTATGTGGTAATTTTCTGCACATCATTTTTTATTTTGATTTTAGATCATATTCCCAATTAACATGTGTGTGCACATACATTTTTGTATATGTATTCTAAAGTTATACATCATAGTTAGATAACTGTTTACATTCAGGCATAGACATACATCCACTGTATTTGCACAAAAAACCTTACAAGAAAACTTACATCTTTGTATCTCAACAAGAAGCATAAATCAGTGTTGAAATTTAGTAGGATGGTTTCTGAACATTTTTCATTCTGCCTGCTGTACATGTTCTCCTCTACCTGTTCCTCAAGATTCCCAAGTTCTTGGACATCCGTGACCCAATTTTCTCCTTATTTCCTATATATGGAGTAAACTCTTAAGCATATTAAAACTTCTGGTATTTTCCAGTAGAAAAAAATTGTGCTTACCTCGCTATATTTTTTTCAGCTTCTTTTAAAATAACTGAGAGGCTTAGAATGCTTTGCATAAGACTTCTTTCACATCCCAAGCCTTTTTGGGTGAAAAAAGAATCCTTTGATGTAAATCTTTTTTGATGTAATCCTTTTCTAATATTAATCTTATTCACTGTGTGTCAGTCTTTAATTACTATTAGCCCTTTAATCTGACCACGTGTGGGATTTGGGCTGTGGTGCGGACTTTGCTAGCACAGTAATGTGACTCCAGTTACATGAATTAGCTTTCCCTTTTCAATAAATAAGAGTACAGGTCCCTAACTATCCCATCTTAGAGGTGTTCTTTTAATCCCCAAAGTTATCAAGGACAGCTAAAAGTAACCATAGTATACCACAAGCTGTTGGTGGTCACCTTGGGGCATCTTGATGTATGCTGTAATATTATTATTTGTATTAGTAGTTATAGCATTCTAACATATTTCTATGGTACTTTATCATTTATAAAAGAACTTCCTGTATAGGAGCCATTCGTATTCCTTATTCATTTCACCTTAACAAAATCCCTGTGATACAAACAGGGCTCCCTTTTTCTGGATGGGAAAATCTGGGCTAGGAGTATTCCAGCTATTTGACGAAGGTCGCTTTGACAAAGCCTCTCTGCCCCAGGTCCCTGTTACGGTCTATGTGACTTTACCCAGCAAATTTCCGCAGTATGGCTATGCAGCTCTTCCAGTTTTGAAGATGTTTGGGCAGTAGTTTCATTAACACATGTATTATTGCTGTCTCAGGTGATATCTGTACCTAGATTTCAAAATAGTGATCTGGTGTAGAAGATTGTCCTTGAAGGAAATAGATCATCAGTGTTGCCTTTTTCAGAATATGTTGTGCATAGATATGCTCATTCGTGTCAAATTTTAGATTCCATGCATAATTGATGTCATATGGTGATTTTCTTTCTCTTTCTGATTTCACTTAGTATGATAGTCTTTAGGTCCATCTTTTTTGCTGAAGATGGCATTATTTAATTTTTTATGGCTAAGTAATATTCCACTGTATATGTGTACCAGATCTTCTTTATCCATTTATCTGTCAATGGACATTTAGGTTGTTTCCATGTCTTAGCTATTATAAATAAGTGCTACTGTAAATATAGGGGTTCATATATCTTTTTGAATTATAGTTTTATCTGGATATATGCCCAAGATTGGGATTGTTGGATCATATGACACCTGTTTTTTTTTGTTTGTTTTTTGTAGAACGTTCATACTGTTTACCACAGTAGCTGCACCTTCCCACCAACAGTGTAGGAGGATTCCCTTTTGCCTTTTGTCTATTCTACCGCACACTATAGTTGGAATAACAATCACCAATTTTAATGACTTGTATCCTAGTATTGATTAGGAATTAGAGTACCCTTTAATTGGAAACCCTTGACCTACGTGCAGAAATAGATACTTTAATAGATCCCTTGAATAGATTACCATCCATAATCATGATAGTTTTTCATAAATGTTTACAGGTTGGATAAATTCTGTATTGGAGTATAATTTCTTTACGATGTTGTGCTAGCTAGTTTTTCCACCCTTTTCTTGAGGTCAAACAGGCCAATACAAAATTTGACTCTAAAGAAGAAGAAATAGTGTATTCATTTGAATTTTTTTTTTCATTTTAAAAGCATAAAGGATTGAATTAACCAAAATTGAATAGAATTGAACCATAGTATTTTTTTCGAGATAATTTGTTGTTGTTCTGTTGTTCCTTGCAAACTCCTGCCTGACTCTTTGCAATCTCATGGACTGCAGCACCCAGGCTCCTCTGTCCTTCGCTATCTCACAGAGGTTGCTCAAATTCACGTCCAGTGAATTGGTGACGCTATCTAACCACTTCATCCTCTGCCACCCACTTCTTTTGTCTTCAGTCTTTCTCAGCATCAGAGTCTTTTGCAATGACTTGGCTCTTCATGTAGGTGGCGAAAGTATAGGAGCTTCAGCTTCAGTCCTTCCAGTGAATATTCAGGGTTGATGTCCCTTAGGATTAACTAAGTGTTTGACCTCCTTGCAGTCCAAGCAACTCTCAAGAGTACCACAATTTGAAAGCATCAGTTCTTCAGCACTCACCTTCTTTTGGCTTCCCTATTGGCTCAGTTGTAAAGAATCCACCTGCCAATGCAGGAGATGCAATATACGTGGGGAAGATCCCCTGGAGAAGGAAATGGCAATCCATTCTAGAATTCTTGCCTGGGAAATC
>SJYX01008011.1:136411-147283 GCA_006410675.1 Oreotragus oreotragus | reverse complement strand
TGGAGTTTCAGCTTTAGCGTCATTCCTTCCAAAGAAGTGATTGTGGTTTTCAGTCTGTCTGCCCTCTGACGGAGAAGGATAAGAGGCTTATGGAAACTTCCTGATGCAAGAGACTGACTATGGGGGAAACTGTGTCTTGTTCTGATGGGTGGGAGCATGCTCAGTAAATCTTTAATGCAATTTTCTGTTGATGGGAGGGGCTGTGTTCCTTCCCTGTCATTTACCTGGGGCCAAACTATGGTGGGGAGAAGGCAATGGCAACCCACTCCAGTACTCTAGCCTGGAAAATCCCATGGACGGAGGAGCCTGGTGGGCTGCAGTCCACAGAGTCATGAAGAGTTGGACATGACTGAGCAACTTCACTTTCACTTTTCACTTTCATGCACTGGAGAAGGAAATGGCAACCCACTCCAGTGTTCTTGCCTGGAGAATCCCAGGGATGGTAGAGCCTGGTCTATGGGGTCGCACAGAGTCTGACACGACTGAAGCAACTTAGCAGCAGCAAACTATGGTGGAGGTAATGAAGATAATGGCTACCTCCTTCAAAAGGTCCCATGCATGCACTGCTACACTCACTGCCTTCATTCCTGTAGCAGGCCATTACCAATCCACACCTCCACCAGAGATTCATGGACACTCTCGGGCAAGTCTGGGTCAATCTCTTGTGGAGTCATTGCTCCTTTCTCCTGGGTCCTAGTGTGAACAAGGTTCTACTTTTACCCTCCAAGAGTCTCTTTTCCCAGTCCTGTGTAAGTTCTGATGGCTCTGTGGTGGGGTTAATGGTGACCTCCAAGAGGGCTTATGCTATATCCAGATCTGCTGCATGCAGAGCCCCTGCCCCTGCGGCAGTCCACTGCTAACCCATACCTCCACAGGAGACACTCAAACACAGATCTGTCTCAGTCTCTGTTGGGTCTCTGTGTCCTGGTAAGGTCCTCATAAGGTTTGTTTGAACCCTCTGAGTGTCTCTGGCGGGTATGGGGTTTGATTCTAAATGTGATTTCCCCACCTCTTGCCACCTTGCCCGGGCTTCTCTGCCCTTGGGTGTAGGGCATCTCCTTACATCAGCTCCAGCACCATACAGCTACCACTCCAGCAGGGGTAAATATCAATAACCTCAGATATGCAGATGACAGCATCCTTATGGCAGAAAGAAAATAAAACTTAGAGAACTTCTTGATGAAGGTGAAAGATGAGAGAGAGAAAAAGCTGGCTTAAAGCTCAACATTCAAAAAATGAAGATCATGGCATCCAGTCCCATCACTTTATGACAGATAGATGGGGAAACAATGGAAACAGTGACAGATTTTATTTTTTTGGCCTCCAAAATCATGTCAGATGGTGACTGTGGCCATGAAATTAAGACAGTTATTCCTTGGAAGAAAAACTATGACAAATCTAGACAGCATATTAAAACCAGAGACGTTACTCTGCCAACAAAGTTTCATACAGTCAAAGCTATGGTTTTTCCAGTGGTCATGTATGTATGTGAGAGTTGGATTATGAAGACAGCTGAGTGCTGAAGAATTGATGATTTTGAACTGTGATGCTGGAGAGGACTCTTGAGAGTACCTTGGACTGTAAGAAGATCAAACCAGTAAATTCTAAAGAAAATCAATCTTGAATATTCATTGGATGGACTGATGCTGAAGCTGAAGTTCCAGTACACTGGCTACCTGATGTAAAGAGCAGACTCATTAGAAAAGACCCTGATGCTGGGAAAATTGAAGACAGGAGAAGGGGACAATAAAGGATGAGATGTTTGGATGGCATCATGAACTCAATGGGCATGAGTTTGAGCAAGCTCTGGGAGATGGTGATGGACAGGGAAGCCTGGCATGATCACAAAGAGTCAAATATGACAGTGGAAATGAAAAATAAAATTTTCTCTGTAGATAAGATTACTTGAAATTGCAGAAAGGCAATTTAACTTAGTAACTTTCTTTTTAATTTCTCTTGGGCTGTATTATTTTCAAAAGGATTAAACAATATCATATCTATTTTACATTGTGTATGTATGGTAAATTACAAAAAGTTTATATATTTACCCATGCTAATTGGATTTTACTTAGCAAGACTTCAGCTAAAGAGAAGATATAGTGTCTATCATACACACAGGGATTAAAAACAACCTACCTGAGCTGACAGCATGAGACATGGAACCCTGAGCAAAGGTGAGTTCCTCCCATATAAGCTGTGAGGTGATGTTAGGGGCTTTGGGAACTAACATGGTATTTTATCATCCAGGGAGAAAGTTATTTTCCTATTAGTTGTTTTTTGATCTTTCAGATTATCTAAAGTCTCAGTTTGTTGCTGATATATCTTTAGTGTGTCTACATTTGTCAATTGTTTTTCCTCAGATTTGAAACCTGGAAGAAGATAAAAGGTCAATCTAGATATTAATCATTGTGATTATTTTTATACTGTTGTGGACTGAATTGTCTCCTCTAAAATTTTTGTGCAGTCTCCAAGTCATAGTATTCCACTATGTGACTGTATGAGGAGGGATGTGGGAGGGGGGTTCAGGATTGGGAACTCATGTACACCCGTGGCAGATTCATGTTGATGTATGGCAAAACCAATACAGTATTGTAAAGTAAAATAAAAGAAAAAAGAAGTAATTAAGCATAATGTCCTTCAGGTTCATTCATGTTGTCACAAAGGGCAGGAAAAAAAANTCACTTTTCACTTTCATGCACTGGAGAAGGAAATGGCAACCCACTCCAGTGTTCTTGCCTGGAGAATCCCAGGGATGGTAGAGCCTGGTCTATGGGGTCGCACAGAGTCTGACACGACTGAAGCAACTTAGCAGCAGCAAACTATGGTGGAGGTAATGAAGATAATGGCTACCTCCTTCAAAAGGTCCCATGCATGCACTGCTACACTCACTGCCTTCATTCCTGTAGCAGGCCATTACCAATCCACACCTCCACCAGAGATTCATGGACACTCTCGGGCAAGTCTGGGTCAATCTCTTGTGGAGTCATTGCTCCTTTCTCCTGGGTCCTAGTGTGAACAAGGTTCTACTTATACCCTCCAAGAGTCTCTTTTCCCAGTCCTGTGTAAGTTCTGATGGCTCTGTGGTGGGGTTAATGGTGACCTCCAAGAGGGCTTATGCTATATCCAGATCTGCTGCATGCAGAGCCCCTGCCCCTGCGGCAGTCCACTGCTAACCCATACCTCCACAGGAGACACTCAAACACAGATCTGTCTCAGTCTCTGTTGGGTCTCTGTGTCCTGGTAAGGTCCTCATAAGGTTTGTTTGAACCCTCTGAGTGTCTCTGGCGGGTATGGGGTTTGATTCTAAATGTGATTTCCCCACCTCTTGCCACCTTGCCCGGGCTTCTCTGCCCTTGGGTGTAGGGCATCTCCTTACATCAGCTCCAGCACCATACAGCTACCACTCCAGCAGGGGTAAATATCAATAACCTCAGATATGCAGATGACAGCATCCTTATGGCAGAAAGAAAATAAAACTTAGAGAACTTCTTGATGAAGGTGAAAGATGAGAGAGAGAAAAAGCTGGCTTAAAGCTCAACATTCAAAAAATGAAGATCATGGCATCCAGTCCCATCACTTTATGACAGATAGATGGGGAAACAATGGAAACAGTGACAGATTTTATTTTTTTGGCCTCCAAAATCATGTCAGATGGTGACTGTGGCCATGAAATTAAGACAGTTATTCCTTGGAAGAAAAACTATGACAAATCTAGACAGCATATTAAAACCAGAGACGTTACTCTGCCAACAAAGTTTCATACAGTCAAAGCTATGATTTTTCCAGTGGTCATGTATGTATGTGAGAGTTGGATTATGAAGAAGGCTGAGTGCTGAAGAATTGATGATTTTGAACTGTGATGCTGGAGAGGACTCTTGAGAGTACCTTGGACTGTAAGAAGATCAAACCAGTAAATTCTAAAGAAAATCAATCTTGAATATTCATTGGATGGACTGATGCTGAAGCTGAAGTTCCAGTACACTGGCTACCTGATGTAAAGAGCAGACTCATTAGAAAAGACCCTGATGCTGGGAAAATTGAAGACAGGAGAAGGGGACAATAAAGGATGAGATGTTTGGATGGCATCATGAACTCAATGGGCATGAGTTTGAGCAAGCTCTGGGAGATGGTGATGGACAGGGAAGCCTGGCATGATCACAAAGAGTCAAATATGACAGTGGAAATGAAAAATAAAATTTTCTCTGTAGATAAGATTACTTGAAATTGCAGAAAGGCAATTTAACTTAGTAACTTTCTTTTTAATTTCTCTTGGGCTGTATTATTTTCAAAAGGATTAAACAATATCATATCTATTTTACATTGTGTATGTATGGTAAATTACAAAAAGTTTATATATTTACCCATGCTAATTGGATTTTACTTAGCAAGACTTCAGCTAAAGAGAAGATATAGTGTCTATCATACACACAGGGATTAAAAACAACCTACCTGAGCTGACAGCATGAGACATGGAACCCTGAGCAAAGGTGAGTTCCTCCCATATAAGCTGTGAGGTGATGTTAGGGGCTTTGGGAACTAACATGGTATTTTATCATCCAGGGAGAAAGTTATTTTCCTATTAGTTGTTTTTTGATCTTTCAGATTATCTAAAGTCTCAGTTTGTTGCTGATATATCTTTAGTGTGTCTACATTTGTCAATTGTTTTTCCTCAGATTTGAAACCTGGAAGAAGATAAAAGGTCAATCTAGATATTAATCATTGTGATTATTTTTATACTGTTGTGGACTGAATTGTCTCCTCTAAAATTTTTGTGCAGTCTCCAAGTCATAGTATTCCACTATGTGACTGTATGAGGAGGGATGTGGGAGGGGGGTTCAGGATTGGGAACTCATGTACACCCGTGGCAGATTCATGTTGATGTATGGCAAAACCAATACAGTATTGTAAAGTAAAATAAAAGAAAAAAGAAGTAATTAAGCATAATGTCCTTCAGGTTCATTCATGTTGTCACAAAGGGCAGGAAAAAAAATCCTTCTTTTGTGAAGCTGGATAATATTTATATATTCCATATATATGATTGAAATACATATGCATGTATGTATGTGTTTGCATACATACATTTCAATGTATACATACATATATGTATACATACATTCCAATCATATATATGTGTGTGTTTGTGTGAAAGTGAAAGTGTTAGTCACTCAGTCATGTCCAACTCTTTATGACCCCATGGATTGTAGCCTGCCAAGCTTCTTCCTCTGTTCATGGTATTCTCCAGGCAAAAATACTGGAGTGGGTAGCCGTTCCTTTTCTAGTGGATCTTCCAAAACAAGGGATTGAACCCAGGTCTCTTGCATTGTAGGCATATTTTTTTTTTACCCTCTGAGTCACCAGGAAATCCCCTAAAAGAGGTTCAAGATATGTACAAGCTTAGTCATGTCTAACATTTTATGACCTTTTGGACTATAGCCACTGGGCTCCTCTGTCCATGGGATTTTTGAGGCAAGAATATTAGAGTGTGTGTGTGTGTTTCTCTGTGTGTGTGCAATTTTCTTTATCCATTTAGCTGTTAACAGACACTTAACGTTGTTTTCATTTTGGTTATTATGAATAATGTTACATTGAACATGAGGAAAGATATCTCTTTTGTTAAGCTATTTTACTACATCTGGGGATTCCAAGAATGGAATTATTGGATCGTATGGTGGTGTTATATTTAATTGTTTGAGGAACTACCAAACTTCTACAAAGTGGCTCCACCAGTTTATACTCCCGCTAACAGTGAACAAGTGTTCCCTTTCCTCCATATCTTCACCAACATTTGTTATCCTTTAACCTTTTGATAACAGCCATCCTTGCAGGTTGGTATGATCTCATTGTGGTTTTAATTTGCCTTTCTCTGATGATTAGTGACAGTAAGGATTTTTCGTATATCTATTGACCATTTATGTATCTTCTGTAGTGAATATATTGTATATATGGTGACTGTAGTTCATATTAATATATTTTATATTTGAAATTTACTGAGAGAGTAGATCTCAAGGGCTCTCACCCCACAAAAAGTAACTATTAATATATTAAGTGATAGTTTATGCTAATTAGATTGATTGTGGCAATCATTTCATAAAGTGAACATATACCAAATAATTATATTGTACAAATTCAATACACACAATTTGTATTTGTCAACCATATCTCAATAAAGCTGGAAAACTTTTTTATTAAAAAAAGGAGATGATTAAGTTAAAAGAAGGTCATCAGGATGGGTCCTAATCCAGTCTGACTGGTGTCCTTACAAAAGCGGAAAATTTAGACACAAAAGGAAACACATGCACACAGAGAGACCCATTTAGGGCACAATGACAAAACAGCTGTCTGCTAGCCAACAGAGAGGCAGTAGAAGAAACTGAACCCACCAATACCTTGATATTGGACTTTCTCCCCAAACTGCGATAAAATACTCTTTTGTTGTTTAAGTCACTCAAGCTCTGTGATATTTATTATGGCAGCCCTTGGAAGCTAATATAATTTTCATTTATTTTTTAAAATGCTGGTGTATCCATTTACCATAGTGATAGAAGTCTACCTTTTAAAAATAAAGTAAACTTAAACTATAAAAAAATAAAAAATAATTTAACATATTAAAAGGTAAAGAATAAATATAAATAAATAATGGTAGTGCTGATCAGCTTGAAATGAAGGATAAATAGAAAATGAGCTGTAGTCTCCACAATGGGAAAACCAAAATTTAGACTTAGATTAGGGGAAAATGATTAAAGTGACAAAAGAGTAACTGGTTATCAAACAAGCAAGGAGCAAAATAGAAGAAAGTAATCATTTAGAAAGTTAAAGGAGAGACATTCAAGACTCAGGGCTTTTCCACTGGGTAAAGCACAAAGATCAAGAAAAATAAGGGTTCAGAAAGAAACACTGGATTTGGTGTTATAAAATGTAGACCCACAACCAGAATTATAGGAGGTGAAATGAAAACAGACAGAGACCCAGTGGTTATGCAGAAATGGTAGAACTAGAGAAGAGGCTGAAGGCCAAAGGGGATCTAGGAAAGAGTTTTAGTCAAAAGCAAGAGATGTAGCTCTTACAAGTAGAAGGGAAGGGGCTAAAAAGGGGAGGTTTGCTTTTTTTCTTTTTTTTAAAGAGAAAATTGTAGTATTGGAGAGGCGAGATCCTGAAGAAGTATGGAAGAAAGAATAGAGTTAAGAATAGCATAGGCAGCCTAGTAGCAGAAAATGAAAGGGGGGTGAAGTATAAATGATGTTTAAGCTTGGGTGTCATTGATTGAAAACAAATGAATATGCATAACTGGAAGAACTGAAAATAATGTCTACAGGTATGATATAAGGAAATGTTGTTTGAATCAATTATAACACTTAATTGTCAGGGTTTCAGGGAGAGGAGGGGATTAATGAAAAGGATGAAAGAAAGGGAAAGGAATTCTAAGAAATGATCACTATAATAGCATATTTATTAGCCTCTATTTGAAAATAAACCTTTGTTATTAAATGGACTTCATATCCTTGGGGGGGGGGGGAATCTTTACAGAATTACTCCAACTTCACCTAATCTGTCAATCATTGTCATTTATAATTACAATTTTTAAGAAATATGACCTTAGAGAATAACTTTTAAAATTATTGACTTGGCAGTTGTTACTAGAATTTTATTTTCTTGGCATTTGCAAGATTTACTAGTCTATTATTTTGAGAGACTAAAAATAGTCCCTCAATCTTGAAATGGGAAATATGAGTGAAGGAGCAGTAAGATAGCCAAGGAAGAAAATGAAGAGAGCTAGTCATTTTCTTGCAAGAGGATATGAGTGTATATGATCAATATGGCCAGCTTTTGCCCATTCATAAATATTTATTGAACTCTCACTACATGAGCAATTTTGGAGTTGTAAGTACCTAAGAAGATGAACAACAGTCCCTTTCTCCAACTGTGATGTAATTTTTACGTGTTTGCTCCTACTTTATTCCTCTTTATCCCATAAAGATGGTCTCAATTAAATTAGCAACATTGTTATATTCAAAAGTTCCTTAAATCACATTAAAATACTTCATTGAGAGAAACAAAATATAAATACAAATGTAACTCAAAATATTATCACATATCATAAATGTGATTTTAGATTTTGTTTCTTTTACATTTTTACTTCAGGTTTTTTTTTGGTTTTTTTTTTAGTAAATCTAGTTTTAAATTTTACTTCAAGTTATCTGAACTTAAAAGAGTCATATAAAATTCCTCTCTTTTGTTCTTTTTCTGTGGTTAACTCTCCAGAGAACAGTCAGGCAAAGTCTGATATTTTAACGAATAAGAGAAGAGATGCTAGAGAGATGGTATCCACATACTAATATTTACTTCCTCTAAAGTAGTATGTGTTCATTTAGTTGTATATTGATGTAATAAAATACACATTTAATATTACACTAATGGCTTTAAGATAATCCAAAATACATAAATGGTTTCAAAAGCCTGCATCATGTTATAACCAACAGTGAAAGAAATCAGACACAAAAGTTTCCTGCTGTAAAAGCTGACTGTGTAATTGCAACACTCACATGTAAAAATGACAACAGATTGTCGCAGAACAATGACAGTGTAAAACCTACAGACAAACACTGATGAGGTGAAAGTTAGTTGCATCTTTCAAATAACAAATTAGTTAGTTGATGAAGAGTTGCTCTCCTCCACAGTGCTCCATAGCTCACATGTGTCTCTATTAGAGAATGACAGAAAAATCTCAAGATCTCCACATGCTTTCACCTGCTATACAGAACAGTATTTAAAATTTGCAATAAATCTGACATCTGGGGAAGAAACTTGATGAATCTGCCAGTTTATAGAAAAGTCCATGTTCTTCCATTTGTCTTCTCACATCTCCCCACACTCCATAATGTCTCTGTCAGACATTGGAGACTGAGCTGTTCAAGGAGTGAGTGTGTGAGTGCACCCTATCAAGCAGCCACTATCAGTGATGTTAATTCTATTTAATAATAAATCATAGACAAACAACTCCTTGTGTAAGTATTTATTATTTGAGTGCTCTATAATCTGAGTCCCCACATTCAGTGTGGCATAAGGCAGTTAAGTTTGCCATGGTATAAAAATATTCACTGTTAAAATGATTGCCCACTTATTATTTTTCCTGAAAGGAAGACTCTCGTAATCAATCAGGGTGGCATCTTTGGATGTTTCTCTCTGAATTTCAAATAACATAAAATAAATGATAGAAATTGATTTTGAAGAACAGTTGCAAATGTGGCAAATGTTACAGGAGTGAAGTGAAGTGAAGTCGCTCAGTCGTGTCCGACTCTTTGTGACCCCATGGACTGTAGCCTACTAGGCTCTTCTGTCCATGGGATTTTCCAGGCAATAGTCCTGGAGTGGATTGCCATTTCCTTCTCCAGGGGATCTTCCCAACCCAGGGATCGAACCCGGGTCTCCTGCATTGTAGACAGATGCTTTACCATCTTAGCCACCAGGGAAGTCCAGTATATAAAGTAAATTATTGCATTAAAAGTCATTGTCTAGTGATACTCTGGCAGATTCCAGCTACCTAACAATGGCCTACAATTAGATAATCAAAAGTGTTTATGACAAAAGATGTGCTTCAAATGAAAATTATTTGAATAATAACATATGGAGAGAGGCTCTAGGGAAACTGACAAAATCAACAAATACTCTTGACAAAAATAACTTGGAGCATGATGTGAAAAATAAAAAGTGTTGTAAATACTGCTATATTGTGCTATCAGTTTTAAGAAGGATTTAAGAAAAGTTCCAACTGAACAAAAAAAGATTTTTAAGACCAAGATAATCACGATGGTGTGATCACTCACTTAGAGCCAGACATCCTGAAATGCCAAGTCAATTGGGCCTTAGAAAGCATCACTACGAATAAAGCTAGTGGAGGATATGGCATTCCAGTTGAGCTATTTGAAATCCTGAAAGATGATGCTGTGAAAGTGCTGCACTCAATATGCCAGCAAATTTGGAAAACTCAGCAATGGCCACAGGACTGGAAAAAGTCTGTTTTCATTCCAATCCCAAAGAAAGGCAATGCCAAAGAATACTCAAACTACTGCAAAATTGCACTCATCTCACATGCTAGTAAAGTAATGCTCAAAATTCTTCAAGCCAAGCTTCAGCAATATGTGAACCATGAAATTCCAGATGTTCAAGCTGGTTTTAGAAAAAGCAAAGGAACCAGAGATCAAATTGCTAACAGCTGCTGGATCATCAAAAAAGCAAGAGAGTTCCAGAAAAATATCTATTTCTGTTTTATTGACTATGCCAAAGCCTTTGTGTGGATCACAATAAACTGTGTAAAATTCTGAAAGAGATGGGAATACCACACCACCTGACCTGCCTCTTGAGAAACCTATGTGCAGGTCAGGAAGCAACAGTTAGAACTGGACATGGAACAACAGACTGATTGCAAATAGGAAAAGGAGTACGTCAACGCTGTATATTGTCCCCCTGCTTATTTAACTTATATGCAGAGTACATCATGAGAAATGCTGGGCTGGAAGAAGCACAAGCTGGAATCAAGATTGCCGGGAAAAATATCAATAACCTCAGATATGTAGAAGACATCACCCTTATGGCAGAAAGTGAAGAGGAACTAAAAAGCCTCTTGATGAAAGTGTAAGAGGAGAGTGAAAAAGCTGGCTTAAAGCTCAACATTCAGAAAATGAAGATCATGGTAACTGATCCCATCACTTCATGGGAAATATGTGGGGAAACAGTGAAAACAGTGTGAGACTTTATTTTTGGGAGCTCCAAAATCACTGTAGATGGTGATTGCAGCCATGAAATTAAAAAACGCTTACTCCCTGGAAGAAAAGTTATGCCCAACCTAGATTGCATATTGAAAAACAGAGACATTAC
>SJYX01008011.1:81903-133320 GCA_006410675.1 Oreotragus oreotragus | reverse complement strand
GAGTTGGTGATGGACAGGGAGGCCTGGCGTGCTGCGATTCATGGGGTTGCAAAGAGTCGGACATGACTGAGCAACTGAACTGAACTGAACTGTACTGATACCAAGTATTACTGCATGGTTATAATGTATAAACTCTATTTTTTATATAAAATAAATTTATTTTTATAAATATTTCTCTTCTTTCAAGAAGATAAATTACTAGTGAAATATTTTGAGGACTTTTTCCCTTTTTAAAAGTGAGTTTCAAAAAAAAGTGAGTCTCATCAAGTGATTTTGATTTTGAAAGGATGTACATAGTAAATATTCCTTCAAAATAAGAACCTTATGTTCATTCAGGTCAATTTCTTGCTTGTCCTTAAGGTCCTTTCTCTGAAAAGAGAGTGTAACTTGAGTATCCATTTGAAAGTTCACTTTCAGAGTCTTGTTGACTAACAGTGAAGAAAATAATAAAAGTACGAGAGAGAGAGAGGAAGGAAAGAAGAAAGTGTCAGCAGAAGGAGAGTCTGGAGATCATTCCTCCTGTGGACCCTGAATATTCTTTGGAGGACTGATGCTGAAGCTGGAGCGCCAATATTTTGGCCCTCTGATGCGAAGAGCTGATTCCTTGGAAAAGATCAGATGCTGGGAAAGATTGAAGGCAAAAGGTGAAGAGGGCATCAGAGGCTGAGTTGTTTAGATAGCATCACTGACTCAATGGCATCACTGACATGAGCATGCTGAGAGGCAGTGAAGGAGTGTGAACCCTGGCATGCTGCTTTCCATAAGGTCACAAAGAGTTGGACACGACTTAGCAACTAAACAACAAAATTCAACTTCAGTGAGTCCAGTGGCCGCCAAAGATTACTTTGCTGCTGCTGCTGCTAAGTTGCTTCAGTTGTGTCCAACTCTGTTGGACAAGGCAAGAACACTGGAGCAGGTTGCCATTTCCTTCTCCAATGCATGAAAGTGATAAGTGAATGTGAAGTCGCTCAGTTGTGTCTGACTCAGCGACCCCATGGACTGCAGCCTACCAGGCTCCTCCGTCCATGGGATTTTCCAGGCAAGAGTACTGGAGTGGGGTGTCATTGCCTTCTCCAAAAGTTACTTTAGTACATGATAAAGTGAGGTGTGAGCATGTACCAGAGTAGGAAAAGTTCCACCAATCACCAGTGTGAGGTTTTTAATGGCCCCTAAATGGCAACCCACTCCAGTATTCTTACCTGGAGAATCCCAAGGACGGAGGAGCCTGGTGGCTACAGTTCACGGGATGCAAAGAGTTGGATACGACTGAGTGACTTCACTTCACTATACTATTTTTGGTGTAGAGGTGGTATATTAGGTCAGGGCTGATAAATTGTTTGGTTGGATTAGATAGCTAATATATGATTAGCTGAAGTGGCTGTCTCTCCTTGCTCTCAGCTAAGGAAGGAAGAGAAATTTCTAAGCCAATTCCTTTGGAAAGCCCTTTTAAACTACTATATAATGGTACTGATAACATCAGAGTGTGACAAGTTGATCTTCATTCTTTCCACATCATGTGATACTTTCAAATCACCCTAGGGAGTATCAAAGTCTTCACGCACCTTGATGATTTAGGAATTGGGTTGACTCTGCAATTACTTCAAAAAATGCCCTGTAAGGAACTATGTGGACTATATTTCTTCAATCAGTTACCATCATTACAAGAAAGGGAGTGAATCTTTAAATCTAGATCATTATGTATCTTGGCTAGTGGGCTTCAAAGACACAGAACTTTAACTGCAAATTGACCATTTCACACTAGTTTCACACAAACTACCTTTAATGGCCTCAGTAAACTGCTCAAATTGAAATTCGTCAGGTCATTGTCATCTGACTAACAATATGTTTTTCACCAGGACATTTTGTAATGTAGTGTGGATTGATAAAGTTAGCCATTTTAAGATTGAAACATATTCAGTTCAATTCAGTTGCTAAGTCGTGTCCGACTCTTTGCGACCCCATGAATCACAGCACGCCAGGCCTCCCTGTCCATCACCAGCTCCCGGAGTTCACTCAGACTCACGTCCATCGAGTCCGTGATGCCATCCAGCCATCTCATCCTCGGTCGTCCCCTTCTCCTCTTGCCCCCAATCCCTCCCAGCATCAGAGTCTTTTCCAATCAGTCAACTCTTCTCATGAGGTGGCCAAAGTCCTGGAGTTTCAGCTTTAGCATCATCCCTTCCAAAGAAATCCCAGAGCTGATCTTCAGAATGGACTGGTTGGATCTCCTTGCAGTCCAAGGAACTCTCAAGAGTCTTCTCCAACACCACAGTTCAAAAACATCACTTCTTCGGCGCTCAGCCTTCTTCACAGTAAAACTCTCACATCCATACATAACCACAGGAAAAACTATAGCCTTGACTAGACGGACCTTAGTCGGCAAAGTAATGTCTCTGCTTTTGGCTAGTGGGCTTCAAAGACACAGAATTTTAACTGCAAACTGACCATTTCACACTAGTTTGGCTATAATTTAAAAACTGGAAAAAAGAAGGAATATAAAAAATATGACCAATCTTTAAAAGCAAACTAAATTGAATAAAAACTTGTAGTGAACTAGAATTATGAAAATATTTTCATTTCTATGGAATAAAATATTTTTTAATGATGAAGTCATTCTGTGAATGTTAATTAAAAAGGAAGTATAAGCTAGGAAAATTGCTTTTAATTTTTTCTTACATTTTATCATGAAAATTTTCAAACTATAGAAGAGCTGAAGAATTTTAATGCCAATACAGTAGTGTCACCATCTAAATTGTATCATACATGTCTTATTACACAGTTATCCATTCCTCTCTGAGTTCAACAGCCTACTTTTAATGCATTTCAGAAGTTGTCCATCAGTACCCTATACCCTAAAACCTGTAGTGTACATGTCACTAGATTCACTTCAGAACTCTTTTTCTCTTTGGAGGTAAAAGTCACAGAGATTGAAACACTCACTCTTAGATATACTATTAAATTAATTTTGACAAATACATGCTCCTGTAAAATGTGAACTCCTAGCAGACATAGGATGTTATCTTAAAAGTTTTTCTTGTGTTCATTCACAATGAATCCTTTCCACGCGACCTTCCAGGGGCAACAGTTTTTTTTTTTAATTTTTTCCCACATAGGTCAGTTTGAACTGTTCTTGAACTTCATTTACATGGAAATATTCTAGAGTATACTATATATTATTTTATAAAGTTATTTTCTCCCAGCATGTACTAGAGATTCATTCATGTTTTTTTGTGTATTGGTGAGTATGTGCTAAGTTGTTTCATTTGTGATGGACCCTTTGGGACCCTATGGACTGTACCTCACCAGGCTCTTCTGTCCATGGGGATTCTCCAGACAAGAATACTGGAGCAGGTTGCCATTCCCTCCTCCAGAGGATCTTCTCAACCCAGAAATCAAACTTGTATCTCTTATGCCTCCTGCTTAGGTAGGCAGGTTCTTTACCACTAGCACTACCTGGGAAGCCAAATGTAGCAGTAGTTCATTACTTTTTATTCCTGAGTAATATTCCATTCTGCTTCCCGGGTGGCAGTAAAGACTCTGCCTGTGAATGCAGGAGACACGGGTTCAGTCCCTGGGTTGGGAAGATCCCCTGGAGAAAGAAATGACAACGCACTCCAGTATTCTTGTCTGGGAAACTCCATGGATAGAGGAGCCTGGCAGGCTGCAGCCATGGTGTTGCAAAGAGTTGGACATGACTTAAAGATTAAACAACAACATTTCATTACATGCCCCCTTTGGATGGCCACTTGAGCGGTTTTCAACATTTTGCTATCGTAAAACAACTTCTATGACATTTTTGTAAAAACCATTTCAGAAACATGAATATTTTTTTTTTATTTCTTTAGGTCAGTTCCCAAGAGTGAAATTAGTAAGTCATAGGGTAGCTTTTGTCTTAATTTTATGAGACTCCCAGATCTTCCAAAGTGATTGTTTAAGTGCTTTTGTGTTTAAAATAGAATCAAATACTCAAGGAACACCGATCTGAAGCAATAGCCTTCAACATCAATGACATGAAATATTAGAGTATTTAACACATTATTACAAAGGTCCATTTGACTAGATGGACCTTTGTTGGCAAAGCAATGTCTCTGCTTTTTAATATGCTGTCTAGATTTGTCATAGTTTTTCTTCCAAGGAGCAGGTGTATTTAATTTCATGGCTGCAGTCACGATAAATTACTCTCTTTTGATTATGTATTGTAGATTATTTCAGTATACTTAAATAAAATATTTAATGGCAAGTGTTTTAGTTTTAAATGAATCATTTTCATATATAGCCAAACAGTTCAGTTCAGTAACTGTCATGTCCAACTATTTGCAACTCCATGGCCTGCAGCAGGCCAGGCTTCCCTGTCCATCACCAGCCCCCAACACTCCCTCAAACTCATGTCCATTGAATTGGTGATGCCATCCATCTCATCCTCTGTTATCCCCTTCTCCTCCTGCCTTCAATCTTTCCCAACATCAGGGTCTTTTCCAATGAGCCAGTTCCTGACATCAGGTGTGCAAAGTATTAGAGTTTAGGCTTCAGCATCAGTCCTTCTAAAGAATATTCAGGACTGATTTCTTTAGGATTGACTGGTTTGATCTCCTCGCAGTCCAAGGGACTCTCAAGTGTCTTCTCCAACACCACAGTTCAAAGCATCAATTCTTTGGTGCTCAGTTTTCTTTATCATCCAGCTCTCACATCCATACATGACTACTGGAAAAACCATAGCTTTGACTAGATGGACCTTTGTTGGCAAAGCAATGTCTCTGCTTTTTAATATGCTGTCTAGATTTGTCATAGTTTTTCTTCCAAGGAGCAGGTGTATTTAATTTCATGGCTGCAGTCATGATCTGAAGTAATGTTGGAGCCCAAGTAAATAAAGTCTGTCACTATTTCCATTGTTCCCCCACCTATTTGCCATGAAGTAATGGGACAAAATGCCAAGATCTTCATTTTTGGAATGTTGAGTTTTAAGCCAGAATTTTCACTCTCCTCTTTCACTCTCATCAAACATGATTTAATTTTTAATTTAATGATCTGAAGTAATGTTGGAGCCCAAGTAAATAAAGTCTGTCACTATTTCCATTGTTCCCCCACCTATTTGCCATGAAGTAATGGGACAAAATGCCAAGATCTTCATTTTTGGAATGTTGAGTTTTAAGCCAGAATTTTCACTCTCCTCTTTCACTCTCATCAAACATGATTTAATTTTTAATTTAGAAAGAGAATATCATTGGAAATTATATAATTATGTTGAATGTTTATGTATTTTAATAAAATTTAATAGTAATGTTAGTTGGCATCAGAGTTTCAATGTGGAATTTGTTCAGTGAAGAACTGAGTATAAACTTTTATCTTCTCCCCCAAAGCATGTGTTCATTCATTATAAATTTACTCATCAATTCAATAGTAATTTATCAAGTGCTTACTATGTGTCAGGTATTATTCTAGATCCTGAACAAGGCAAATATATCTGCACTGTTATTGCTATAGTTTTTTGATTGTATCATCTTATTAATCAATTTTTTTTACATACACTCTTTTTATGTTTATCGCCCCTCACTTGCCTTTCTAATCTCTTATTAATGGTAGCTACAATACTTTTATATTTAGGACTTTCAGAAAAACCTGGTCAAAGTCAACAATTTCAGAATTATCTTAGGGAAACTGTGTGCACATGAGCTCCACTGCCTTCCAATGAGTCAAAAAGATTCTGGGCTTCAAGGATCCTTAGTAACTCTCCAGGGCCTAGAAGCTTTCCCTGATCAACAGGATGGCATGCATCTCTCCTGTCTCCTTCAATCCAGTTGGTGACTGGAGTCCTTCCCCAAAGTCACCAATTCTCAGCTTCACAGTGATGGTCTTTACCTCACAAATCACCATTTGGGACTTTCTTCTTTTTTTTTAATTTTTTTAAATTTAAATTTTATTTATTTATTTTTTAAGATATTTTTATTTTATTTATTATTATTATTTTTACTCTATTGGTTTTGGCATACATTGACATGAATCTGCCACGGGTGTGCATGAACTCCCAAACATGAACCCCCCTCCCACCTCCCACCCTACATCATCCCTCTGGATCNTGTATAATCGGTTCCAGTTTCATCCATCTTATTAGAACTGATTCAAATGTATTCTTTTTAATGGCTGAGTAATACTTTATGTTTTTTACTTTACAATACTGTATTGGTTTTACCATACATTGACATGAATTTGGGACTTTCTTAGCTGTTGAAATCAAGTTCCTTCAGACACTAGGTATTTACTGGCTATTCCTACTCACAAGCAGCATCCAGTCATGCATTGTTGCCCTTCACAACAGACCTCTAGCACATACTGATGCTCATTTCTGCTCCTATTGGCACTCTTTTGAATCACCTGGAATTGTCAGACATGCCACTCCTCCAGCTTCCTGGGACACCAGCATGGACACCAGCAGACGCTCAAGGTGTACCTCAGGTGTTTTAGATCTTTGGCTCTATAGTATCAATCATATCCTGGAACAGCTGTAACAAATCTCCTTGAGTGGTGGCTTAACAACAGGAGTATGTTCTCTCACTGTTTGGAGCACAGAAATGTAAAAGGAGGTACTGCCTTTCTCTGAGAGTCTGTGGTAGAGCTTCCTTGTCTCTTCCAGCTGCTGGTGGTTCCAGGTATCCCTTGATTTGGGACCAAATAATTCCAGCCTTTGCCTCCATCTTCACCACACTGCCACTGCCACATTCTCTCTCCCTTTCTGTTCTCTAAATGGGACACTAATAATCAGACTTAAGGCCCACCCTCATCAGGATGGCCTTATTCCAAGATGCTACCTCCATTGTATCTGCAAATACTCTTTTCCAAAATAAGATCACATTTTCCAGATCTGGATGAATATATATTTTGGTGGACTGCAATTTATCTCACACCTACAAGTTCTGTCAACACGCTTTTCTATTATTTCTGCTGGTTTTTACAGACCTAATGCATTTTCACATTTGCATAAGGAGCAGAGCAAAGTTGCAGATATTTATTTTCTAAAATGTGTTTTTGTTACTGTTGTTGAAGTAGGAAATTGTTGTTTCTTACTTCCTTTTTTTCTCTAATGAATAAGTAAGAAATTCCATGCAACATTATGCTCTTTGCTTTGCTGATGGTAGGTAGAGGTAAAAAAAAAAAAAAAAAAGTATCTCGCCTCATCTTCCAACAGCATACTTTAAAGAGATGCTCCTTGGAAAACACCCCAGAGCTAGGATTACAAGGGCCAGAATTAGTTTGGCCACCATTTTTAAAGCTGAACTGAGCAATTCCCCTTTGGAAGAAAGGGAAGCACATAGAGAAGACCCTGTCCTTAACTGACAGTGTCTGTTAGGTCATAATGAAAATAAATGATCATCGCAGCTCTGTTTACAATAGCCAGGACATGGAAGCAACCTAGATGTCCATTTGCAGACAAATGGATGAGAAAGCTGTGGTACATATACACAATGGAATATTACTCAGCTATTAAAAAGAATGTATTTGAATCAGTTCTAATGAGGTGGATGAAACTGGAGCCTATTATACAGAGTGAAGTAAGTCAGAAAGAAAAACATCAATACAGTATATTAACACATATATATGGAATTTAGAAAGATGGTAACAATGACCCTATATGAGAGACAGCAGAAGAGACACAGATGTAAAGAAAAGACTGTTGGACTCTGTGGGAGAAAGCAAGGGTGGGATAATTTGAGAGAATAGCATTGAAGCATATATATTACCATATGTGAAATAGATTGCCCGTCCAGGTTCAATGCATGAGGCAGGATGCTCAGGGCTGGTGCCCTGGGATGACCCAGAGGGGTGGAATGGGGAGGGAGGTGGGAGGGAGGATCAGGATGGGGAAAACATGTACACCCATCACTGATTCATGGGAATGCATGTCAGAAACCACCACAATATTGTAAAGTAATTAGTGTCCAATTAAAATTTTAAAAATACTAATAAAACAAAAAAGAAATGAACCCCAAATCACTGGTACTTCTTAATATGACTCAAACCATGATTATATAAATTTGATATTTATTTGCAGCTGTTTGTCACTCTCACAGCTTCTTAAATGTGGCACCTCTGGTATCCCTTGTGTGGGCTGTCCCTTACATCATAGGAGCTTTAGCAGCCTGACCCATTGGATACCACCAGGACCAACCCTCAATTGTGATAATCAAATATGTCCCCAGACATGGCCAACTGCTCCACTGAGAGCAAAATTACTCCTAGTTAGAACCCACTGGTATAGTTGAATCCTAATAATATTCACTAACAAAATTAGATCCTTAAAAAGACATTTGTATTACTTTAAAGGTGTCATGCAGCCATCTTACAAGATTCAGACATTTTTGAATTAAAAGTAATTTACAAATATTTGGGGTTCTCTGAAATCAGTCAATTTTTTTTCCATTAAGTGCATCTCTTAGGTAAGTGCAACATCCATTTCACTCTTATAAACTGATGGAATTTTTTTCCAACTTCATAGGCTATTTAGGCCTCTTATATTCCAAGCCATTAGTTTTAACTCTTCAGCCATTGTTATATGGCACTCTCAGGAGGAGAAGGTGCATACTGATAATACTGCTTCTGTGCAGGGAGGTATTGTTTTCCTTGGTAAAGACAAACCATTCCTTTGAATTTAGAAACATTTAGTTTCCAAGACTCTGTTACCATTTTATTTAAAGCTCCATTAGCCTCAGCATATTGAATAATAGTTCACCATTCTGCTCCATATATGATTCATTTAGAGTAGCAGAAAGGATCATAAAAATATGTGACTATTGTATTGATAGACCTTCTGTTTCTCTCTAAAGCTATAAGAAGTGTTTCTAATTACTGGAACCAGGAGTATAAAGGAAACAAGCAAACACAAAGATATGAGACAACTGCTTATCTTTTGTGTCTGATAATATTCTGTCCTGACTTGAATATACAGTATGTATTATAAAGTTATCTATTAATGTAACAGGAGGCTTCCCTGGTAGCTCAGTGGTAAAGAATCTGCCTGCAATGCAGGAACTACAGGAGACACAGGTTCAATCCCTGGGTCAGGAAGATGCCCTGGAGAAGGTCATGACAACCCACCCCAGTATTCTTTCCTAGAGAATCTCATTGACAGAGGAGCCTGGTGGGCTGCAGTCCACAGGGTCATAGAGTCAGACATGACTGAGGTGACTTAGCACACATTAATATATCAAATCTCGTTCATGTGGAAAAGGTATGCTAAAATATTGTGAATTATTTTAAAAACTCATAATCTGATTTAAATCTGAATCATACTGACTTTCATCTTTAAGATCCCAGGAAATTTGAGTTAGGTGCATTCTTAAGAAAATGGCTTAATCTGGGCAGTTTCAGTTCATCAAGGCATTAAAAAATATGATTATCAGACCAAGAGAAAATGAGCCACATGAATGGTATAAACTAAGGACTTGCTGGGCCTCCTTACTTTTCTTATGTTGGGCCAGAACATCAGATTTGGATGACTTTCTTTGATAATTCCTTTCCAGGTTTTGTGGGGACTTGAATTAAGATTGCCAGGAGAAATACAAATAACCTCAGATATGCAATGACCCCACCCTTATGACAGAAAGTGAAGAGGAACTAAAAAGCCTCTTGATGAAAGTGAAAGAGGAGACTGAAAAAGTTAGCTTAAAGCTCAACATTCAGAAAACTAAGATCATGGCATCTGGTCCCATCACTTCATGGGAAATAGATGGGGAAACAGTGGAAACAGTGTCAGAATTTATTTTGGGGGAGCTCCAAAATCATGGCAGATGGTGACTGCAGCCATGAAATTAAAAGACACTTACTCCTTCAAAGAAAAGTTATGACCAACCTAGATAGCATATTCAAAAGCAGAGACATTACTTTGCCAACAAATGTTCGTCTAGTCAAGGCTATAGTTTTTCCAGTAGTCATATATGGATGTGAGAGTTGGACTTTGAAGAAAGCTGAGCACCGAAGAACTGATGCTTTTGAACTGTGGTGTTGGAGAAGACTCTTGAGAGTCCCATGGACTACAAGGAGATCCAACTAGTCCATTCTAAAGATCAGCCCTGAATGTTCTTTGGAAGGAATGCTGCTAAACCTGAAATTCCAGTACTTTGGTCACCTCATGCAAAGAGTTGACTCATTGGAAAAGTCTCTGATGCTGGGAGGGATTGGCGGCAGGAGGAGACGGGGACGACAGAAGATGAGATGGCTGGAAGGCATCACCTACTCGATGGAAGTGAGTTTGAGTGAACTCCGGCAGTTGGTGATGGACAGGGAGGCCTGGCATGCTGTATTTCATGGGGTCACAAAGAGTCGGACATGACTGAGAGACTGAACTGAACTGAACTGAAGTTTATATCATTCTGAGTGTGGGAGCTTCTTAAGAAAAATAATACAAAATTACAAATTTTGATTTAGGGACACAATCACGAAAGAAAGTAATGAAGAACCATGAAGCTAATTCTTCCAGTTATCAGGGCCTTTGTTCCGAGATCATGAACCCTGACTTTCTCCTTTTCTTTAATTATGTACACTCAATCACCACCAGAAATTCTGGGTCATGATGGTCTCAAGCCTAAATTCTCAGAGAGAGAGAGGTAGAATATCCCCTTCATCCTTCTTGATTTTTTTTTCTTTAGTTACCATAGGCTAGAATATAATACTCGCAGCTTTTTGTTTTACTTTTTCTCTATTTTAAAAGGTTTTCTTAAGCAATTCGTACAGAGTTCCCATACACCCCCTACTGTCATGCACACTTCCAACTTATTAACATCTTGGATCAGCAATTGATGAACTATTATTGATATATCTTTTAACTGAAATGAATAGTGAACTTTGGCACTCACTCCGTGTCGTACAGTCCTATGGTTTTGACAAATGTGTAAAGCCATGTATCCACCTTTATAACCAATAGGATGTAGAATTTCATCACCATAAAAATCCCCCATGTGTTTTATGTTATTTGTATTTTTCTCCATCTCCATGGAATTTTGGCAATCACTGCCTTGCTTTTATNCTTTGGCACTCACTCCGTGTCGTACAGTCCTATGGTTTTGACAAATGTGTAAAGTCATGTATCCACCATTATAACCAATAGGATGTAGAATTTCATCACCATAAAAATCCCCCATGTGTTTTATGTTATTTGTATTTTTCTCCATCTCCATGGAATTTTGGCAATCACTGCCTTGCTTTTATATTGCCTTTAGAGTTTTTCTGTTTTCATGCTAGCATATATTGGAATCATATAGCATGACACATATGCATGTAAATTTCCTCCATGTCTTTTTGTTGCTTGATGGCTATTTTTCTTAAACATTGAATAGTTTTCCACTGTATAGGTGTACATAGTTTGTTTACCCATTTGCCTATTGAGAGACCATAGCTATGTTCTAGTTTGGGCAGTTATAAAAAATATGTAAGTAACATTCATGTACAGGTTTTGTGTGGATAAGAAGTTTTAAATCTTTCCAATAAAAACATAGGAGGAAAATTGCTAAATCATATAAAGCTGTTTAACTTTGTAAAAAACTACCAATCTGTCTTACTTTCTCCACATTAGAAAGAGTAAACATTCCTCCCCACCATGCCATTTAGAAAAATCACTCCAAGTGAAATCAGAGACTTAAATATAAAAATTCGAGAAGCAACCTTACCTGAGTATATAAGAAAGGTTCTCTTTGAGCTGGGGATAGTTAAGAATTTTGTAAGACACACACACAAAAATGCTTTACAATGAAGGAAAAGATAAATAAGTGTAACAAAACAAGAACTCCAATTCCTCAGAAGACACTGAAAAAAGTGAAAAATAAGCCAAAAAATGGGAAAAAAAATGCACAAAAAGATCTGGAGGGATGATGTGAGGTGGGAGGGGGGTTCATGTTTGGGAGTTCATGTAAAAAATAAATAAATACAAAAAAAAAAAAAGAAAAGAAAAAAAGAATATATGCAGAAGAAGTACACAAAGGATTAATACTATAACATTTTAATTCCCATAAGTTGATAAGAAAAAAGCAAGACAACTTATGGAAAATTAGATAAAATAAAAAGATATCTTTTTAGGAGTAGAAATAAATAATTTGTAAATGTATGAAAGTCCAGTTATTATTAATCAGGAAAATGAAAAACAAAAACAACAGGAAAATATTGTTTTTCCAACTTCCTTCAAACATCAGGGCACCTGGCAATATCATAGATGACATAAATGTGGAAATGTATACTTAATGTATTCCTTGCTGTAAATTCTGAAGGGAAAGGTCCTTTCTCTAGTTTTGAATTCCATTCCTCCTCTGATAATCCTATCCTAATCTTCAGAGGTTTTTCTATGGAAAGAACTGAGGAAATTCAGTGAGAGCCAGAAGACCTTTTTCTAGTCTGATCTATGCCTTGAATAAATACAAGTTCTTTAGTCAAAGTCCTTAACATCTTGATTTTTTAATGTCCACTTATGAAATGAGGAAAGGTGGGTTTCATCTCAGAGGTTTCAAACTGTCATCATTTGAAGCCTGAAGACTTGTTTTGTTTGGCTTGGATCAGACTTTTAAGTTTTTTAGATTAAAATATCAACATGTGGAGACAGCTTGTTCTGAGATGTAGTGGTCCCCACTGTTCCACATATGTTAATTGATTTCATTACCTACCCACCTTTGAAGGCAATTGAGTTTGTGACCTCTTTAGGTAATATCTAAATTTAATCAATCCAAAATGTCTATAAGATATCAGGTCCATGCCAAAAGGTCCTTGATATTTGTTCCTGTCCAAAACCATTTGGCATGAACCAAAAATGCTCATGGATGTTTTGGATAGGAACTAATTCAAGGAGGTTTTGGGGTAGATTAAATGTCTTATGGAAATTTTGCACTGGATTTAGTGCTTGCTAATTTTGAGAGCCTCAACATGCAGGTTTGTTTGTGCTGCCTGATCTAATGATCATCTGTGAGATGCTAATCTGTGACAGTCATTAGCACAAAGTCTATATCATTGATTCTGTTGCTAGTTCCCTCAAAATCCTGGTACACAGGCACCAGTAAATAATGACTGAATATAAAGTTGTGTGGCTAAATGAAGGAACATGATTTACTTCAAGTATATATGTCTATTGGAGAAGGAAATGGCAACCCACTCCAGTATTCTTGTCTGGAAAATTCCATGGGCAGAGGAACCTGGTGGGCTACAGTCCATAGGGATGCAAAGAGTCGACCACGACTGAGCACATCAATATATATGTCTATCACAATGGTCCACAGACTTTTCTATAAAGGGCAAGAAAACAAGTGATTTACTGTAGGTCATACAGTCTCCATAACAACGGCTCAATTTCTGCCGTTGTACTAACCATCATTCAGGACACTTCAGGGAAACATTGTTGTATTTATTCAGTCACCAAGTCATGTCTGACTCTACGACGCCTTGGACTGCAGCATGCCAGACTTCTTTGCCCTTCAGTATCTCTTGGAGTTTGCTCAAACTCATGTCCAGTGAGTCAATGATGCCATCCAACCCCTTCATCCTCTGCTGTCCCCTTCTCCTTCTACCCTCAATTTTTCACAGCATCAGGGTCTTTTCAAATGAGTCGGTTCTTCATATCAAGTGGCCAAAGTATTTGAGCTTCAGCTTCAGCATCAAACCTTCCAATGAATATTCAGGGCTGATTTCCTCTAACGTTGACTGGTTTAATCTCCTGGCTATCCAAGGTACCCTCAAGAGTCTTCTCCAACACCACAGTATGAAAGAACCAATTCTTCAGTGCTCAGCCTTCTGTGTGGACCAACTCTCACATCCATACATGACTACTGAAAAAACCATAGCTTTCACTATATGGACCTTTGTTGGGAAAGTGATGTCTCTGCTTTTTAATATGCTGTCTAGGTTTTTCACTGCTTTTCTTCCAAAGAACAAGCATCTTTTAATTTAATGGCTGTTGTCAGCCTCCACAGTGATTTTGTAGCCCAAGAAAATAAAGTCTGTCACTGGTTTCATTCTTTCCCTATCTATTTGACATGAAGTGATGGGACTGGATGCCGTGATTTTAGTCTTTGGAATGTTGAGTTTTAAGCCAGCTTTTTCACTCTCCTCTTTCACCTTCATCAAGAGGCTCTTTATTTCCTTTCCACTTTCTGCCATTAGAGTGGTGTCATCTGTATATCTGAGTTTGTTGATATTTCTCCTGGTAATCTTTATTCCAGCTTTTATTTCATCCAGCTTGGAATTTCGCATGATATACTCTGCATAGAAGTTAAATAAGCAGAGTGAAAATATTCAGGCTTGACGTATTCCCTTCCCAATTTTGAACCAGTCCTGTACTGACAGTAGTAGTCCTCGGAGCAGCAGCAGACCTGTGAAACATGGCATGCTGGCATAAGTCTTTTTGGAAGAGGTCACTATTAACCCTACCACAGTGCCTATAGCCTACCATAATGACTGCAAACTCTTGGACTAGGCCACCTCAGGCCAAACTATAAAGAAGGAGCACAGCCCCACCCACCAGCAGAAAATTGGATTAAAATTTGAGACTGAAAAAAATTGGCTTAAAGCTCAGTATTCAGAAAATGATGATCATGGCATCCGGTCCCATCACTTCACAGGAAATAGATGGGGAAACAGTGGAAACAGTGTCAGACTTTATTTTGGGGGGCTCCAAAATCACTGCAGATAGTGATTGCACCCATGAAATTAAAAGACGCTTACTCCTTGGAAGAAAAGTTATGACCAACCTAGATAGTATATTCAAAAGCAGAGACATTACTTTGCTGACTAAGGTCCATCTAGTCAAGGCTATAGTTTTTCCAGTGGTCATATATGGATGTGAGAGTTGGACTGTGAAGAAAGATGAGCACTGAAGAATTGATGCTTTTGAATTGTGATGTTGGAGAAGACTCTTGAGAGTCCCTTGGACTGCAAGGAGATCCAACCAGTCCATTCTGAAGGAGATCAGCCCTGAGATTTCTTTGGAAGGGATGATGCTAAAGCTGAAACTCCAGTACGTTTGCCACCTCATGAGAAGAGTTGACTCATTGGAAAAGACTCTGATGCTAGGAGAGATTGGGGGCAGGAGGAGAAGGGGACAACCAAGGATAAGATGGCTGGATGGCATCACGGACTCGATGGACGTGAGTCTGAGTGAACTCTAGGAGATGGTGATGAACAGGGAGGCCTGGCGTGCTGCAATTCACGGGGTTACAAAGAGTCACACACAACTTAGGGTCTGAACTGACCATGATTCTGCCCACCAGAACAAGATTCAGTTTTCCCCACAGCCAGTACCTCCCATCAGGAAGATTCTACAAGCTTTTTATCCTCATCCATCAGAGGGCAGATAGAATGAAAAGCACAATCACAGAAAATTAATCAACATGCTCACATGGATCACAGCTTTGTGTAACTCAATGAAACTATAAGTCATGTGGTGTAGGGCCACCAAAGATGGATGGGTGATGGTGGAGAGTTCTGACAAAACATGGTCCATTGGAGAAGGGTTGGCAAACCACTTCAGCATTCTTGCCTTGAGAACCCCATGAGCAGAGAAATATTACATATATATTACTTATTATAAGGCATGGCTCACAGATTTGGTGTTGGCAAATCATAAATCCTGTGGGGCAGGTTAGCAATCTAGAAACTCAGGCAGGAGTTAGTGCTACAGCCTTGAATGTAAATTTATTGGGCAGACTGGCAGGCTAGAAAGTAAAGGCAGGAGCTCATATTACAGTCTTCTTATTCTCCAGGAAACCTCTCAAGGCCTCTACTGATGTAATGAGATCTACCCTTACTATTGAGGTTCATCTCCTTTATCTATAGTCAGTTGATGGTAAATGTGAAGCACATCTTCAAAATACCTCATCGTTTAATCAAGTTCAGTTCAGTTCAGTCGCTCAGTCATGTCCGAATCTTTGTGACCCCATGCACTACAGCATGCCAGGCCTCCCTGTCCATCACCAACTCCCGGAATTTAGTCAAACTCATGTCCATTGGGACAGTAATGCCATCCAACCATCTCATCCTTTATTGTCTGCTTCTTGTCCTGCCTTCAATCTTTTCCCAGCATCAGATTCTTTTCAAATAAGTCAGTTCTTTGCATCAGGTGGCCAAAATATTGGAGTTTCAGCTTTAATATCAGTCCTTCCAATGAACACTCAGGACTGATCTGTTTAGGATGGACTGGTTGGATCTCTTTGCAGTCCACATGACTCTCAAGAGTCTTCTCCAACACCACAGTTCAAAAGCATCAATTCTTCAGTGGTCCGCTTTCTTTATAGTCCAACTCTCATAAGCATACATGACCAACTACTGGAAAAACCATAGTCTCGACTAGATGAAACTTGTTAACAAAATAAAGCCTCTGCTTTTTAATAAGCTATCTAGATTGGTCATAACTTTTCTCCAAGAAGTAAGTGTCTTTTAATTTCAAGGCTGCAGTCACAATCTGCAGTGATTTTGGAGCCCAAGAAAATGAAGTCTTCCACTCTTTCCCCATCTATTTGCTATGAAGTGATGAGACCAGATGCCATGATCTTAATTTTCTGGATGTTGAGCTTTAAGCCAACTCTTTCAGTCTCCTTTTTCACTTTCATCAAGAGCCTCTTTAGTTCTTTTTCACTTTCTGCCATAAGGGTGGTATTATCTGCATATCTGAGGTTATTGATATTTTTCCCACAATCTTGATTACAACTTGTGCTTCATTCAGCCCAGCGTTTCTCATTATATACACTGCATATAAGTTAAATAAGCAGGTTGACAATATACAGCCTTGACTTGCTCCTTTTCCTATTTGGAAACAGTCAGTTGTTCCATGTCCAGTTCTAACTGTTGCTTCCTGATCTGCATACAGATTTCTCAAGAGGTGGGTCAAGTGGTCTGGTATTCCCACCGCTTTCAGAATTTTCCACAGTTATTGTTGGTTCAATTCAGTTCAGTTCAGTTGCTCAGTCGTGTCCGACTCTTTGCAACCCCATGAATCGCAGCACACCAGGCCTCCCTGTCCATCACCATCTCCCGGAGTTCACTCAGACTCAAGTCNAGAGGTGGGTCAAGTGGTCTGGTATTCCCACCTCTTTCAGAATTTTCCACAGTTCATTGTGATTCACACAGTCAAAGACTTTGGCATAGTTTGCAAAGTTTGCATAGCTTGCAAAGGGAAACATTTGATTAAACAACTAAATAGCATAGCATAGTGAAATTAATACATGAAACTAATCATCATATAATGCTAAAGCAACCATAGAAATTATGCAAAGATACAATAGCTAGGACATGGAGACAACCTAAATATCTATCATCAGATGAATGGATAAGAAATGTATGGTACATATACTCAGTGGAATATTACTCAGCTGTAAAATGAACACATTTGAGTCAATTCTAGTGAGGTGGATGAAACTGGACCCTATTATACAGAGTGAAGTAAGTCAGAAAGAAAAACACCAATACAGTATATTATACATATATATGAAATTTAGAAAGATGGTAACAATGACCCCATATGCAAGACAGCAAAAGAAACACTGATATAAAGAATAGACTTTTGAACTCTGTGAGAGAAGGCAAGTGTAGGATGATTTGAAAGAATAGCATTGAAACATGTATACTCTCATATGCAAAATAGATCCCCAGTCCAGGTTCAATGCATGAAACAAGGCACTCAAAGCCAGTGCCCTGGGCAACATAGAGTGATTGGATGAGAAGGGAGATGCGAGGGGGCTTCAAGACGCGGGACACATGTACAACGGTGGCAGATTCATATCAATGTATGGCAAAAACCATCACACTATTGTAAAGTAATTAGCCTCCAATTAAAATAAATTAACTTTTAAAAGGAATGTATGTAAACAAGTTGATATATAGATATTGTTGTGTTCCAATAAATTTTTATTTAGTTTGAATTTTATATGCTTTTCACATGTCACAAATTATAATACTTTAATTTTTTTCCCCTGAAAGACTACAAAATATAAAAACTATTTTTAGCTCATAGACATAGACCATATAAAACCAAGTGGTGTGTCAAATTTGGACCAGGGTCCATATTGCTGACCCCCACTCCAGGACAAAATGTTTTATTTATGTTAACTATAAATATATTGTGCTGAGCACATCATGAAGAATGCCAGGCTGGATGAGTTACAAGCTGGAATCAAGATAGGTGGGCGAAACATCAAAAATCTCAGGTATGCAGATGATACCACTCTAATGGCAGAAAGAGAAGATGAACTAAAGACTCTCTTAATGAAGGTGAAGGAGAAGAGTGAAAGAGCTGGCTTAAAGCTAACTACTAAAAAAATCAAGATTATGACATCTAGCCCCATTACTGCATGCAAATAGAAGGGGAAAAGGTAGAAGTAGTGACAAATTTCCTCTTCTTGAGCTCCAAAATCACTGTGGATGTTTACTGCAGCCATGAAATCAGAAGGCAATAGCTTCTTGGCAGGAAAGCAATGACAAAATTAGGCAGTATGTTGAAAATCAGACATTACTCTGCTGACAAAAGTCCATATAGTCAAGGTTATGGTCTTCCCAGTGGTCGTGTGTGCAGGTGAGAGCCGGACCTTAAAGAAGGTAGAATGCCAAAGAATTAATGCTCTCGACCTGTGGTGCTGGAGAAAACTCCTGACATTCCCTTGGACAGCAAGGAGATCAAACCAGTCAATATTAAGGGAGATTAACCCTGAATATTCACAGGAGGAACTGATGCTAAAGCTGAAACTCAAGTATTTTGTTCATCTGATGTGAACAGATGAATCATTGGAATAGTCTCTGATGTTTAGAAAGGTTGAAGGCAGAAGGAGAAGAGGACATCAAAGGATCAGAGCGCTGGATGGCATCATTGATGCAATGAACATGAACTTGGGCAAACTTCAAGAGCTGGTGAGGGACAGGGAGGCCTGGTGTGCACAGTCCATGGGGTCACAAAAAGTCTGACATGACCGGGTGACTGAATAACAACAACAGCAATATTAACACATACCTAGCAACTCAGCAGCAGCAGCAGCATACATATGCAAAGAACTTTAAAACTAGTGTTACTGACAGCTATTCTCAGAGCAAAACTTAAATGTAAAAAGTGAGTAAATGTTAAGGGAAATTATGAAAGTTCAGTTACTGGAGTCTTTTATCAATGTTAAATATTGTGGTTATCTCAGTAGAGTTTATGTGTAATGTTCTCTGAGGAAAGAAGAATGGACTAAAGTATCTGCCAAAGTCCTTCTAGGTCTCTAATTCCACAAAATAGTGGTCAAAGCATGCTTAAATATGTTGATAAGTCATAAATGTATTAATCTCCCCATTTCTTTTTTTATATGTTATTTTACATATTTTAATTCAATTTTATTTTTTCCAGAAAAAATATACTTTATACATGTTTTTATTTTATATTAGCACAGTTAATTAACAATGTTTTGCTAGTTTCAGGTGTACAGCAAAGTAATTATTGTACATATACATATATATATTCTTTTTCAAATTATGTTCCCAATTAAGTTATTACAGAATAGTGAACAGAGTTTGTTATGCTACAGAGTATGTCCTTGTTGGCCATCTATTTTAAACAGCAGTGTTTATATATCAGTCCCAAACTACCAATCTATTCCTCCCCCTACCAAATCCATCTTCTAAGTCTATGAATCTGTTACTGTTTTGCAAATAAGTTTCTTTTTTAGATTCAACATATAAGCAATATATGATATTGTCTTTCTCTGTCTGACTTAACTTCACTTAGTATAACGATTGCCAGTTCCATCCATGTTGTTGTAAATGACATTATTCCATTCTTTTTATGATTAAGTAGTATTCCATTGTATGTATTCAAATCTTCTTTATTTATACATCTCTTTAGGTTACCTCCATGCCTTGGCTTTTGTGAACAGTGCTGCAATGAATATTGGGGTGCTTTTGTATCCTTTTGGACCATGTTTTTCTCCAGATGGCATATGCTCAGGACTGGGGTTAAGACTATGGTTTTTCCTGTGGTCATGTATGGATGTGAAAGTTGGACTGTGAAGAAAGCTGAGCGCCGAAGAATCGATGCTTTTGAACTGTGGTGTTGGAGAAGACTCTTGAGAGTCCCTTGGACTGCAAGGAGATCCAACCAGTCCATTCTGAAGGAGATCAATCCTGGGATTTCTTTGGAAGGAATGATGCTAAAGCNATGGACAGAGGAGCATGGTAGGCTGCTACAGTCCATGGGGTCACAAAGAGTCGGACACGACTGAGAGACTTCACTCACTCAAGCGGTTTCCTTAGGAAAGACTGACACAGAATCACCTCGACGTTTGGTCTTTTTCATTGCTTACCAGCTGCTAGATAAGCTTACCAGTTGCTTACTAGATTTCTACATTCTTACCGAGTTTTGCACCTTTACTACAGATAGAAAGTTTGAAAAAATTTTGTGGGCTGTCTCATTGTCTTCGGAGTCACAGAGAAATAGTAGTGGAACATTTTCCAAAGCGATTGAATACTTGGTGAATTTATTGAATAGGGTCCATGATAAAATGGCTCTAGTTCCATACAAGATTATTTGCTGGATTTTCTTTTCTTAGGGGTCTGTTCTTAAAAATCCACAAGACTACCCTGAAGTAGTTTCCTTTTTTGGTTTGTAGTAAGTGAATCACATGAATAATTTTAGTTCATGGACAGTAGTAGCTATTCCAGTAGCTATTGTCTAGAAGTGTATCTAAATTACTTCTAAATAAACTATTGAGTGATTTCCACCCCACTCCAGCTCCGTTAGAACCAGTCTTAAGAGATGAAAGAATGTATGCTATTCACTTACCAGTAAACCTAAAAGCCACTCTCATTTTCCAGTAGAAGAGTACTTTAATCCAGTCTAGAGTGAGGGCTGAAAAGTAAAGTATATATTCTTGTTTGGAGGCTTTAAAGTTCTGAAATGTACTAGAATTGCAATAATAGTGGTCCACGTTATGAACTGTTCAGTATTACTAACAAGATTTTCTTACGTTATGAAGTTTAACTAAAACATAGTTCCATGTATTTGAACTTGTATTTTCCAATACAGCAAAAATAATACATAGTAAAAATTTGTTTTTTAATGATATTTATGTTAGGTTGTAGGATTGATAGTTTCTGTAGTTGTTTTGAATTTGATCAGATACAGCCAGACACTAGTCCATGTAGGAATACTCTCCTTTGTACTACTGGTCAATTTTGGTTCATTTATTTCTCATTGTACAAGCACAATGTGTTTTCGATATGGAAATATACCGTTAGAGGGACCTTTTCTGGGGACTATGTTAGAATCTCTTATCTTTGCTTTGTCAGTCACTGTTTTGACTGAATGGTTCGGAAAAGTTCTACATTTCATAAAAATTTTCTAAAATGGTGAACTATTATCCCTCCACTTCTCTAATTATGTCATGAGTTCATGTGAAATGCTCTTTCATCAATGGTTTGATGAATTCAGTGCAGGTCTTTACATTTAAAATAATCCTGCAAATTAAGAAAAAAATATCAACTCAGTGTTTAAAGAAGCTCCTGAGGGGTGTCATGTTCCAAACCATTTCAGTTCACAGTAGAATCTTTTTTCCTGAGCTGTATGGGTGATACTCTGGACTGAGGAGAGATAGGGAGGCAGTGCTGAAGAAGTAATTTTCAATTTAGGTGAATAGTGGACCTTAAAGTGTTCAGATACAGGTCTAGATACAGGTTTGGCCTTACCAGGGAAAGTTTAAGATTGTCATATTACTGCCAACAGATGCAACTTAAGCTGGTGGTGCTTTTGTTCCAACACTGATTTGCTTACCTACTTGTGTAGGTGCTGAGGCTGGATCAGATGGACCCTCACCAGGTCCTACATTGTCCGTTTACCAGTGAGGGGAAAAGTTTATATATTTCAGGAGAAAGCTACCGAGGGGCAGTCTCAAGGATCTAAGTGTCTTGATGTTGGGTTTTTTTTTTTTTTGATGGGGTGTGTGTGTGTGCTTAGTTGCTCAGTGTCCAACGCTTTGCAGCTCTTTGAACTGTAGCCTGCTAGGCTCCTCTGTCCATGAGGATTCTCCAGGCAAGAATACTGGAATGGGTTGCCGTGCCCTCCTCCAGGGATTCTTCCCAACCCAGGACGCACAAGGGTGGATAGCACCTTGGATGCATATGGACAATTTGTAGGTTAGGGAGGAAAAATTCATAAGAAAAGGTGGAACCATAGAAGCAAAAGAAAAAAGGAATAAATTAGACAATGTAGAGGGCAAGTGAGGATGAGTTGCTTTTAGAGGGTGTATCAGAAATATTTAGTTTAATTTTGTCCAGGTTTTGATTTCTAGGTTTTTAAGAAATAAACTACTCAGGTATATTGTGTAATTTTACTTACAACAGCTATTTGTATACATGAGTATGTAAGTATAATTATAAAGTGATAATTTCATAACTAACAGCACTACATTTTATGAGGCATTTGGCTTAATCAGTCTTTTTCCTTCACAGAATGTATTTATGAAATTATAAGTTTTTAGTGGAAGTCCTTTCTATACATTTATGTATATTATTTGTACTCTTCCAATAAAAGTTTTAAATTTAATGCTTAAACATTTTGAATATGTCAACATCATAAACATTATGAAAGTACAAGTTGTACTTAAGAAATGGCAACTGAACCTAGAGAGTTTTAAGTCCAGCTTTTAAGAAAAAATTTCCATGATAAATTTAACTAGAGTTAAGCATTATGATATACTTCATGTTTTACAAAAGATATTACTGTATTGTATTAATTTTATCATTTTAGATAATGTAGCTTTTTTTGTTGTTTAAAAGAAGGAAATGGCAACCCACTCTAGTGTTCTTGCCTAGAGAATCCCAGGGACGGTGGAGCCTGATGGGCTGCCGTCTATGGGGTAGCACAGAGTTGGACACTGCTGAAGTGACTTAGCAGCAGCAGCAAAAGACACCTGAAACTAGGTGAAGTAATCATATTTTTATCTCTTATAGATCACTTTTTAATTCGCGCCTCTGCAGCTCTAGAAAAATTGAAACTTCAGTGTGGAGAAGACAAAGAATGTTCAACCCCATCAAATCTTCTAGAACTTTATACACAGGTACTGAATCAGATGGTTTCTGACATATTGTGGGGGCAGGTTGCTTACTTAAGAGGGTTGACTCCAAAATTTACGTTTAAGGTTCTTTATTTAAAATGTTTTTGTTCAAAAAAATATAAGGCATATAGACTTGAAACCGGGGAAGGCAGTGGCACCCCACCCCAGTACTCTTGCCTGGAAAATCCAATGGACGGAGTAGCCTGGTGGGCTGCAGTCCATGGGGTCGCTAACAGTCGGACAGACTGAGCGACTTCACTTTCACTTTTCTCTTTCATGCATTGGAGAAGGAAATGGCAACCCACTCCAGTATTCTTGCCTGGAGAATCCCAGGGATGGGGGAGCCTGGTGGGCTGCTGTCTATGGGGTCACACAGAGTCGGACACGACTGAAGTGACTTAGCAGCAGTAGCAGCATTCTCTTGACTATCTTTAAATCTGTCTCTTATACACATCTAGATGTGTATAAGAGACAGCTNCTTGCCTGGAGAATCCCAGGGATGGGGGAGCCTGGTGGGCTGCTGTCTATGGGGTCACACAGAGTCGGACACGACTGAAGTGACTTAGCAGCAGCAGCAGCAGCAGCAGACTTGAAACTGTGAGGCAGTTTGCAAAGAAGTAAAGTTTATTGGATATGTGGATTATAAAGTCAGGGAAAAAATCTTACAGATAACAGTATTGCTTCCCTGTATAGATAATTAAGCAAAATACTCATATGTGCAGTTTCCAAGCTCTGAAAGGTTAGAGGGAATGGAGGTTTCTATAAGGTCTCTGGTTAATTTTTTTTTCCCTGAAATTTACCTTTCCTTTGGATTCTTTGCTTGACTACCTGTGCTTTTGTTATGCACGTCCATAAGAACAGAAAACTGTTCCCCCTTCTTCTTTCCCTTTTCTTTCAAATTCAGACCTCTCTATGGACAAGATCTGTTTTCTAGGTTTTCTCAAACTGCTGAGGCAAGTTCACATTAATAAACATAATTTTGAGGGACTTCCCTGGCGATGTAGTGGTTAAAATTCCGTTCTTCCATTGCAGAGGGCACAGGCTCCACCCTGATGGAATTCCATCAGGGAACTAAGATCTTGCATTTGTGCAACACAATAAAAAAGCAAAACCCAAGAAAAACATAATTTTATTATAGTAGCTATCATATATAGCACTTTATAGTTGACAGAGTGCTTCATATGCCCTTACTTGATTGCCAGGGGATAAAAAAGATGAAGTTATTATAGGAAATAACAGTTATAGGAATAAGAGTAAACTTAGTCAAGTTTCCAAAACACACATTCATAGCACTTAGCTGCCTGATGCTGCTTTCTGTTAGGAGATACATGGACATAGTTTCTACCTTCAGATGTGGTTGAATGAGCCTCTGACAAGTACTCACAAACCCCAGAGAATTATTGCAGCTCGGGAGAAATTTCCTTCACTTTCTTTCTTTCCTTTCAGAAGGTTCCCTGTTTATCACTTCTTTCATATAGAAGAGCTGTAAACACTTTTAACTTACTTCTGAGAATAAAGCAAAAGAATTAGAGATATAATTAAAATTCCTCAAACCTTTCTGGAGCTTACTTGTGGTTCTGAATCAACAGGTCCATTTCCTTAGGATGATGATCTCTCCCTTCCTGGCTTAGGCCTTCTAACACAACAGCACCTGTCACTTAAGTAGTGCTGTGTGCTAGGTCATGTTCTAAGTGATTTACATATGTTAATTCATTTTATCCTCAAGGCCAGGGACTTGAAAAGACAGTTTGTCAATGGAGAAACTGAGGCTTTAAAAAAGAAGTAAAATATGATTTGTCTTTGGTTGGTTAGGTAGAACTAATAGTAGAACTCCGTTTCCTTAGTCTTCATCAAGTAGATTAAACAGAGACAAAGGATTGAGTAGTTTGAAAGAGCTGACTCTTCATTTGGGGAAACAGGTAATCCTTTGAAGATTCAGTGTACAAAACTGGAGGTAGTGACCTTTTCTTGATACGGCAGGCATTTAGAAAATGTTCAGAAAGTAATATACGCAAATAACAAAGAATATAAAAAACTTTTTATAATCATATATTATTAACTTACCTGAATTAAAGCATAAGTATCCATTTTATTTTTTGAGGAAAGCTGGATTATCTTAAATCAGTATTTAGTTAAATCTTATAAAGTTTACTATAAATTCATCTTAGATTATATTTACAGATAGGACTACTGGGGCTTCCCTGATGACTCGGCAGGTAAAGAATCCGCCCACAATGCCGGAGATGCAGGTTTGATCCCTGGGAAGATCCCCTAGAGAAGGAAATGACAACCCATTCCGGTGTTCTTGCTTGAAAAACCCCATGGACAGAGGAGCTTGGTGGACTACAGTCCATGGGGTCACAAAGAATATATGTAAGATTAAACTGTAAGAGTTATTCATTCTAATTCAAATCTTTTATATTATACTTTTTTCTCTCTTACTTCAGGCTATTTTGGACATGACGTATTTTGAGGAGAACAAGCTAGTAGATGAAGATTTTCCTGAAGATTCTTCGCAGAAAGTAAAAGAGTTGATCAATTTTCTTTCAGAACCAGAAATTTTGGTTCAAGAAAATAATATGCATCCAAAAGTAAGGTTTGCACAACTATGAGTTATGGTGCAATGCTGCTAATTCCTGCTAGGCTACCCTTAGGATCTGTGTTTTTTCCTTCTTAAATGTGTCTTTGTCTCTGTTTTAAATTGACTGAAGGAGGGATATATGAGAGTTGAACGTTTCAGACTAACATCAAAACTAAAGCATCCATTTTTATAAATATGTTTCAGAACATTTTCTATGATGAATTTATACACAGTGCATAGTCATTTTCTAAAGATGCACATTTGATATTTCTACTCCCTTTACTGTTGCAGATGCTATGTTTTCTTGAAGGTTCCTAGTAATCTTAATGACCACCTCTCTGGTTCTTTCACAGTCCTCTTCCTCCTGGACATTTGCTGTCTTTCCAGGGATCGTAAAATCCCTAAAGGCCTTTCATCCTTCTCTTCATCTCTGAGAAGCCTTGTTCTTTCTCTTTCTAAGCATCTCACCTTTCTCCCATTCTGAAAACATAGGCACTCCCCAAGAATATCTCCTTAATCCTCTAATAGTTTCTGTTTTGTCTTTGTTTGACAACTTGTCCACACACTTTTTACTGGTGTCTCTATTTCGATGACTCCCCAAATTTTTGTATCTAGCCCTGACTACTCTAAACCCCTGGATCAGCAGGGAAATCCATTCATTCAGGCAAATAATTTCTCGTCTTCAACTATCTGCTGGCTGTCTCTACCGAGATATCTTTGTTGCTCTGTTTTATCAGGGAATACTGTGTAAATAAATCCCAAGTTTTAAATGATACCACATAATAAAAGTTTGATTCCTTTAAACTATTTTTGTACATATCTTTTCATTATTTTAATTTAGTAGTAGTAGAAAATGTTTCAAGTGACATATATATTTCTGAAAACTTATTTTTTCCATCAGACTATGAAATACTTATATTTGAAATACATTAGAGGATTTAGTTACTTAAATAGTTGAATATCAAAAAAAAAATAGTTGAATATCAATTTTCTAGAAATACTTGTAAATTAGAGTAGTTATTTTAATTTTTATGTAGCAGCAGATGTCTATATTTCTACTTGATTCAAAGTAAGTCATTCCTGTGTAGGTTGCTAAGTAAAGGGCAGATTTTATGAAATGAATATTTTAAATTTCTCAATATTTTGAAATTTAGTTTTTATTTTTACAGACATGAAGTTTCTCTTTTTAACTGAGTCTTTGTTGTATTTCAGCACTGTGATTTGCTTGGAGATGAACTCCTGGAATGTCTCTCCTGGAGGCGAGGAGCCCTACTCTACATGTATTGTCATTCTCTGACCAAAAGGAGAGAATGGCTCACAAGAAAATCTAGCTTACTTAAAAAGGTAAAAAGGCAAATTCCTCATACATATTTGATTGTTGGCATTTAAATGTTTCTAAAATCTGTCTTTAATATAGGATTAAGAACCAAGGAGTCAAAGGGTCTGGGTTTTCATTCCAGGCCTGTACTTAAATCAGCTGTGTAATCTTAAATTGGAATTACTGTGAAGATTAAATAATGTGGAAAAGAAAAACCATAAAATAACATGTGAAAATCCTTTGTAAACTGGAAAGTTTTACACTTTTTTTAAGTCCCAGATTTTTATTTTTTATGATATAAGACAGATAATCTGTATTAATTTCTAAGCATATTTTTTGGCCTGAAGAAAACAAAACTTGTTAGTGAGCCTCTTTCTATTAGCAGATCACTTCTAAAGATTCCGCATGACCCTGCTCTTAGAAAATTGTGGCTCTCTGATTTTTCCTGATTCTTCTGAGCAAATCAGTAAATGCAAAGATCCTGTCTTATATTTGTATCACTATGGATTCTTCCTATCTTGGGTTGGTTGTACACACAGTTTATAAGAGGTCACAGTTTCAGATGTAAAAATTTGATTATAGTATTTCTAAATTATAGTAAGTGTATCCATATTTTTAACAAGTTGTTATTGAACATATCTATTATCTTTATTGATTTCTTCCTCCAATGACATTTTTGACAAGTATGTTACTGAGTCATGTGTTCTTGGTTAGTGATTTTTTCCCTTGTTGTTTAGCTCCTAAGTTGTGTCTGACTCTCTGTAACCCGTGGAATGTAGCATGTGAGGCTCTTTTGTCCTCCACTATCTCCCAGAGTTTGCTCAAATTCATGTTCATTGAGTTGATGATGCTCTCTAACCATCTGATTCTCTCCTGTTGCCTTCAGACTTTTCCAGCATCAGGGTCTTGTCCAGTGAGTTGACTCTTCCCATCACATGGCCAAAGTGTTGGAGCTTTAGCTTCAGCATAAGTCATTCCAGTGAATATTCAGGGTTGATTTTCCCTTAAGATTGACTGGTTTGATCTTGCAGTCCAGGGGACTCTCAGGAGTCTTCACCAGCACCATAGCTCAACAGCATCAATTCTTCGGCCTTCAACTTTCTTTATGGTCCAACTCTCACATTCATACATGACTTATGGAAAATCTATAGCTTTGACCATATGGGCCTTTATCAGCAAAATGATATTTCTGCTTTTTAATACACTGTCTAACTTTGCCATAGGTTTCCTTCCAGAAGCAGATGTCTTTTAATTTCATGGCTGCAGTCATTGTCTGCAGTGATTCTGAAGCTCAAGAAAATAAAATCTGTCACTGTTTTCACTTTTTTACATTGTATTTGGCATGAAGTGATGGGACCATATGCTTTGATTTTGGTATTTTTTTAGTGCTCAGTTTCAAGCCAGCTTTTTCACTCTCTTCTTTCACCTTCATTAAGAGGCTGTTTAGTTCCTCTTTGCTTTCTGCCATTAGAGTGGTATGATCTTCACGTCTGAGGTTGTTGATACTTCTGGCTGTCTTGAGTTCAGCTTGAACTTCATCCAGCCTGACATTTCACATCATGTACATGTACTCTACATATAAGTTAAATAAGCAGGTGACAATAAACAGCCTTGACATCCTTCTTTTCCTGTTTTGAAGCCATCAGTTGTTCCATGTAAGGTTGTAACTGTTGCTTCTTGATCTGCATACAGGTTTCTCAGGAGGCAGGCAAGGTGGTCTGATATTCCCATCTCTTTAAGAATTTTCCATGGTTTGTTGTGATCCACACGAAGACTTTAGAAGTAGAAGTAGATGTTTTTCTGGAACTCCTTTGCTTTCTTCGTGATCCAGCAAATTGATGACAAATTAGTCTCTGATTTCTTTGCCTTTTCTAAACCCAGCTTGTACATCAGAAAGTTCTTGGTTCAGGTACTGCTGAAGCCTAGCTTGAAGGATTTTGAGTATAGCCTTGTTACAATAGCGTGTAAAATGAGTGCAATTTTCCAGTTGTTGAAACATTATTTGGCATTGCTGCTCTTTGGGATTGAGATGAAAATTGATCTTTGCCAGTCCTGTGGCCACTGCTGAATTTTCCAAATTTGCGGGCATATTGAGTATAGCACTTTCACAGCACCATCTTTAGGATTTGAAATAGCTCAGCTGGAATTCCATCACCTTCACTAGCTTTGTCCATAGTAATGCTTCTTGAGGGCCACTTGATGTCACACTCCAGGATGTCTGGCTTTAGGTGAGTGATCACACCATAGTGGTTATCTGGGTTATTAAGACCTTTTTGTATAGTTCTTCTGTGTATTCTTGCCACCTCTTCTTAATCTCTTCTGTTTCTGTTAGGTCCATACCATTTTTGTCCTTTATCATGCCCATCCTTGCATGAAATGTTTGCTGGATAGCTCTCATTTTTTTGACGATATCTCTAGTCTTTCCCATTCTCTTTTTTCCTCTGTTTCTTTGCATTTTTAATTTAAGAAGGCCTTCTTATCTCTCCCTGCTCTTTTTTGGAATTCTGCATTCAGTTTGGTATCTTTTCCTTTTTTCCTTGCCTTTCACTTTTCTTCTTTTCACAGCAATTTGTAAAGCTGCCTCAGACAATCAGTTTGTCTTCTTGCATTTCTTTTTCACTGGGATGGTGTTGGTCGTCACTGCCTCCTGTATAATGTTATGAACTTCTGTCCATAATTCTTCAGGCACTCTGTCTACCAGATTTAATCCCTTGAATCTGTTTGTCACCTCCACTGTATAATCATGAGGGATTTGATTAGGTCATACTTGAGTGGTCTAGTGGTTTTCCCTACTTTCTTAAATTTAAGCTTGAATTTTGCAATAAGTAGCTCATGATCTGAGCCAAGTTGGCTCCAGGTCTTATTTCTGCTGACTGTATAGAGCTTCTCCATCCTCAGCTGCAAAGAACATAATAGTCTAATTTTGGTATTGACCATCTGGTGATGGTGATGTCCATGTGTAGAGTTGCCTCCCGTGTTGTTGAAAAATGGTGTTTACTATGACCAGCATGTTTTCTTGACAGAATTCTGTTAGCTTTTGCCTTGCTTCATTGTCTACTCCAAGGACAAACTTGCTTGTTATTCTGAGTATCTGTTGACTTCCTACTTTTGCATTCTAGTCCCTTGTGATAGAAAGGACATTTTTTTTTTTTTGGTGATAATTCTAGAAGTACTTGTAGGTCATCATAGAATCATTGAATTTCAGCTTCTTTGGCATCGGTGGTTGGAGCATACACTGCAATTATTGTGAATGTTGAATGTTTTGCCTTGAAAGGGAACCAAGATCAGTCTGTCATTTTTGAAGTTGCACCCAAGTACTGCATTTTGGACTCTGTGAGGGCTATTCCATTGCTTCTAAGGAGTTCCTGCCCACAGTAGTAGATATAATGGTCACCTGAATTAAATCCGCCCATTTCTGTCCATTTTAGTTCACTGATTCCTAAGATGTTGATGTTCAATCTTGCCACCTCCAGCTTGACTACATCCAATTTACCTTGATTCATGGACCTTACATTCCAAGTTCCTATGCAACTTCGTTCTTTATAGATGGGACTATACTTTCATCAGCAGAGACTTCCTCTACTGGCATCATTTCTACTTTGGCCCAGCTGCTTCATTCTTTCTGGGGCTATTAGTAGTTGCCCTCTGCCCAGTACCATGTTAGACACCTTTTAACCTTGGGATCTTGGTCTTCGAGTGTCATATCTTTTTGCCTTTTTATACTCTTTATAGGGTTCTTAAAAATACTGGAGTGGGTTGCCATTTCCTCCTCCAGTAGACCACATTTTGACCCATCCATCTTCATTATGACTCATCCATATTTTATGGCCCTGCACAGCATGGTTCATGAGTTACAAAAGCCCCTTCACCACAACAAGGGTGTGATCCTTGAAGGTTTTTCCCCCCATACCCTTTTACTAATTGGAGGGTTATACTTTAAAATAGTCTTTAAAAAATTTCAAGGTAGTGGGTCCTTACAGCATTGTAATGCAATAACCATAAGACATATCTAGTAATAACTATTAGCCAGTATTCTCCTGAATAAAAATATTAACATTTGAAGTTTCTATAGCTCTGCATTTAATAACCTGGTTTCTTTGTTTTTGACTTTCATTTAGTATCTTGTTGATGGAATCAGTTACTTACTACAGATGCTGAATTTTCGGTGTCCCATCCAGTTAAATGAAGGAGCTTCTTTCCAAGATCTAGACACAGCTAAATTACTAAGTGAAGGTAATATGATTTCTTTTTTCAGTTTTCTAAGTGTTTCAGAGCATTTTAAGATTTTAAAATGTTTCTTAGATTTAAATGATTTAAGTAAATTTCAAGGTTTACATTACAGACAAAACAATAATAAAAGGCTTTTACAAAATTGGAAGTCTTCTCATGTAATACATAAAAATACTGCTAATCTGTGTTTAATAGTTTAAAGAAATTAATTTATCATGTTGCTTTTACTTGCATCCCCACCCAGCCCTGATCAGGCTCTAGGTTTGGCTTCTTGTAACAGCGACTAGAAGTAACTTCAAAACAAGAAGAAATTTATTGCTTTTTCACTTAAAAAAGGTCCACAGCTGGTTATCGTGGCTTCATGGCATCAGATTCCTATCTTTTTCCTCTATCATCTTTTGAAGTAGAGCCCTGCAACTTCAGAGGGATGTGCTTTATAGAATTCATATAAACAGTATTTGCCAGAGTTGTGCAACAGGCATCCCTGTTGAGGACATTGCTTCCATTTTCAGTGTCTCAAGATGCTGCTGGAGCTCCTTCTGTTTCAGCTATGTTTCAGTCTCTAGGAGTAGCAAAAGGAATTTTCTTTCGGCCAGGTCTTTCTTACAGCCTTCTTATAAGCTTGTTACAACAATGAGAACACTTCTGCCAACATTTCACTGGCCAGAATTTAATCACAGAGCTTCATATAGCTACAAGGGAATCTGGGATGTATTACCCTTTACATGATACGTTGCCATCCCTAGTAAAGTCTCTTGACTAAGAAAGAAGGGAAGAGTGCATGTTGGATGGTACCTGCTGGTTTTTGTCATAAACATCTGTGCACTTAAAAATGTTCGGAACTGGAAGTAGAACATCATTTAGGTTTTAGACTGAGGTTTGAGAGGGAAGAACTATTTAGTTTTAGTGTCTCTTTTTACAAATGGAAGAACTGAGGTCCTGATAAGCCTGGTAACGTCACATAGCTGATGAAAGATGTTAGATAATAGATGCAAACTTTGTTTTATGCTTCATGTGAAATTCTGGGGAACTTTGATGAGAAAAATCAAACGTGGGAAGAACAAGAAAACTTCTTAGGGAAAATTCTGTATCTTAATTTTATAAGTGTGTTTTAATTCTTCTTTGTTAACTGCTGTAGACTTTTCCTTTCTATTAGAAAACATTGCATGGAAAAAAAAAAAACACTGTGAATTAAGTGCCATTAACATATATGACTGGCCACTGGTGTCCAAAAGTTTCCCTTCAGTTTATTCAGGCAAATGGCTTGTCCTTAAAAAAACTTGCTGTGGATATAAAGTGCTCCTTCAGTGAGCATCGTGTTTTGACAAATGTGTTTTGATTTATTCGTGGGATGTATTTATTCCAGGTAACTAGTGAATTGATTAGCTGCATTGAAAATGAGCTTTCTAAAATTTCCTCACCTGCATGGATTGATTTATAAGAAAAAGCAGAGATGGACATTAAAGCTATTTAAACTCAAAGAAAAAGGCAGAATATTTCCCTTATTCTCCCATTTCTAGTCATAAAGTTATATATTCTCATGGCCTGGAATTTTTTTTAATCACTGTCCTTGTGATACTGGTCTTCTTTTGGATTATAATTGATTACACTTGCCTCTACCTTCCATTGCTTCTTCAACAGGGGAATCAAAGGCACAGATAGGGTTTCTTTTTTTTCCAGGAAACAAGAAAGTAAGATCAGCTCCCTAGCAGTTTTGCCACAGGAGTCAGTCCTCTTGGTGTTGGCTTGCTCCCAACTAAAGCAGTTTGTTGCTCCCTACTTGATTCCTTGAGATGTAGACTAGTAGCCAGGAAGCCTACTTTTCATAGACTAAATTACCCTTAAGACCCTGGTGGAGTGGTTCTAAGTTTTTTGTTATTTGTTTTTTTTTTAAATTTTGTTAGCCAGTATAAAAAACATAATTCGGAATAATTATTATTTTTCTGTTTTTGTCTGTGCTGTATCTTCGTTGCTGCACAAGCTTTTCTCTTGTTGCTGTGAACGGGAGGCTACTCTCTAGTTGCAATTCACAGGCTTCTCATTAGAATGGTTTTTGTTGTTGTGGAGCAGGGCTCTAGGGCATGCGGGCTTCAGTAGCTGGGGCCTGTGGGTTCTAGAGCACAGGCTCAGTAGTTGTGGCACCTAGGCTTTAGTTGCTCTGCAGCATGTGGGATCCTCCCAGATCAGGGATCAAACCTGTGTCAGTAGGTGAACTCTTTACCACTGAGCCACCAGGAAAGCCCCAGAATAGTTCTTAACGCTAATTAGAGTGGAAAGTTCTTTAAGAATCATCAGAACTTTTTTGGCCAGATCTTAATGATAGTTTGCCTGATTTTTGATAAAACTCAAAGCAGTGTATGCTTCCAGTGATTTTTATGTCTTTTTAGAGGGTGAGATAATCATTTTGTCCTTTGATTATTACCTGTATGCCATTAAATTTTTTGCTTTTAGAAATTTTCAAGTAATGTATTCAGTAAACATTTTTATTTCATTTCTGTGTTTCTTTATTCTGTGGGCCCTTATAGAAATAGCATTGTCACTATAACTCTGGAGGTAAATAGGTTAAAGGACTGTTCAGCTGTGCGCATCCTTGGTTTATGCCCTTTGTATGCCACTAAGAGCCACCCATCCTGGCAGCCTTTGGCTCATTGCTTACCCCAGAACCTGAACTGTGAAGAAAGCTGAGCGCCGAAGAATCGATGCTTTTGAACTGTGGTGCTGGAGAAGACTCTTGAGAGTCCCTTGGACTGCAAGGAGATCCAACCAGTCCATTCTGAAGGAGATCAACCCTGGGATTTCTTTGGAAGGAATGATGCTAAAGCTGAAACTCCAGTACTTTGGCCACCTCATTNGATGTGAAAGTTGGACTGTGAAGAAAGCTGAGCACCGAAGAATCGATGCTTTTGAACTGTGGTGTTGGAGAAGACTTTTGAGAGTCCCTTGGACTGCAAGGAGATCCAACCAGTCCATTCTGAAGGAGATCAATCCTGGGATTTCTTTGGAAGGAATGATGCTAAAGCTGAAACTTCAGTACTTTGGCTACCTCATGCGAAGAGTTGACTCATTGGAAAAGACTCTGATGCTGGGAGGGATAGGGGGCAGGAGGAGAAGGGGACGACTGAGGATGAGATGGCTGGATGGCATCACGGACTCGATGGACATGAGTCTGAGTGAACTCCGGGAGATGGTGATGGACAGGGAGGCCTGGCGTGCTGCGATTCATGGGGTCGCAAAGAGTTGGACACGACTGAGCGACTGAACTGAACTGAACTGGGGTTACTGAATCTTACAGTTGTTCTATTACTAGTTTCTTAAGGGTCCCCCATAATGTTCTCCATAGAGGCTGTACCAATTTACATGCCCACCAAAAGTGTGAGAGAATTTCTTTTTCTCCACACCTCCAAAATTTATTATTTGCAAATTTTTTTGATGGTGGCCATTCTACCTAGTTTGATGTGACATCTCATTGTAGTTGTAATTTCCATTTCTCTAATAATTAACCATGTTGAACATATTTCCATGTGCCTCTTAGCCATCTGTATGTCTCCTTTGGAGAAATGTCTCTTTAGGTCATCTGCCCATATTTTGAGTGGGTCGCTTGTTTTTTTGCTTACTGACCCACATGAGCTATTTGTAAATTTTGAAGACTAATCTATCATCAGTAGCATTGTTTGCAAATTTTTTTTTCATTCTATGGATTATCTTTTGATTTTGTCTATGCTTTCCCCTGTTGTGCAAAAGCTTCTAAGTTTAATTAGGCCCCATTTATTTATTTTTTGTATTATTTCCATTTCTTTAGGAGATGAGTCAAAAGAGATATTGCTGTGGCTATGTCAAATAGCATTCTACCTATGTTTTCCTCTAAGAGTTTCATAGTATCTGGTCTTACACATATATCTTTAATCCATTTTGAGTTTATTTCTGTGTGTGGTGTTAAAGAGTGTTCTGATTTCATTTTTTAACAAATAACTGTCTAGTTTTTCCAGAACCATTTATTGAAGAGTGTGTGCTTCCTCCATTGTATGGTACTGCCTCCTTTGTCATAGATTAATTGATCATAAGTGTTTGGGTTAATTTCTGGGTTTTTTATCTTCTTCTTTTGATGTATATTTCTTCTTTGTGCAAGTGCCATACTGTTTTGATCACTGTAACTTAGTAGTATAGTCTGAAGACAAAGAACCTAATTCTTACAGCTCTGCTTTACTCTCTCAAGATTGCTTCAGTTATTCAGGATCTTTTCTGTTTCCATACAAATAATAATTTTTCCCTTTTGTTATTTGTTGCTTTTCCCCTGTTTTTTTTTTCCCCTGTTTGTTTTAATTTTTTTTTTCTTTGTCTTTAGTTTTTATCAGTTTGATGAATATGTATCTTCATGTGTTCCTACTTGGATTTATCCTGCCTAGTACTCTCTTGCCCTTCCTAAACTTGAGTGACTGCTTCCTTTCTAACATTTGGGAATGTTTCAGCCACTTTCAAATATTTTCCCAGGCCATCTCTCTCACTCTCTCTTCTCTTTCTGAGACATCTATAATGTGAATGTCGGTTCATTTAATGTTACCCCAGAGGTCTCTTAGACTAACTTCACTTATTTTCATTATTTTTTCTTTATTCTGTTCTGTGGCAATGATGTCCACCACTCTGTCTTCAAGCTTATTTATCTATTCTTCTGTCTTAGTTAATCTTCTATTGATTCCTTCTGTTGTATTTTTCTTTTCAGTTACTGTATTGTTCACTTCTACTTGTTTGTTCTTTATTTATTTTTGTTGTTGTTGTTGTTGTTGTTGTTTGTTTGTTTTTGTTTGTTTGTTCTTTAGTTCGTGTAAGTCTTCCTTAAGGATGTCTTACATTTTCTCAATCTGTGCCTCCATTCTTTTTCCAAGGTCTCAGATCGTTTTCACTTTCATTATTCTGGATTATTTTTTTCTGGTAGATTGCTTATCTCTACTTTAGTTAGTTGCTTTACTGGAGTTTTATCTTGTTTCTTTATCTGAGACATATCCCTCTGCCATATCATCTTCTCTAACTTTCTGTAACTGCAGTTTCCATTCCACAAGCTTCTTGCTTCTGCTGTCTTTCTCCTGGTTGATGAGACTAAGAGGCTTGTGCAAGCTTCATGGTGGGAGAGACTGCTTCCTGCCCACTCATATGTGGAGCTGGGTCTTGTCCATCTGGTAGGTAGGGACATGCTCCATAAGACTTTAGGCAACCTGTCTGCTGATTGGTGGCGCTATGGTCTCAACCCATTGATTGTTTGGTCTGAGCCATCCCACCACTGAAGACTACAGTCTGTTGGTTGGGGGTATGTCTTTGGGAGGAAATAGTGGCCTCCAGGAGAACTCAAGCTAATAAACACTTGCTAACAGTGCTGCCACCAGCGTCTTTATCCCCACAGTCATAGTTTACTCCTGTCTCTGCAGGAAAACTCCAGTACTAGTAGGAAATTTATGGCCCAATATCTTATTTCACTGCTGGGTCTAGGTGTGTACTTGACCTTTGTGCACCCTTCAGGAGTGGAGTTTCTATTTCTCCCAGTCCTGTGGAATCCTGTGATCAAATCACAGTGGCCTTCATAGTCAGATTCTCTGGGGGTCCCTCTTCCTATTGCCAGACCTCTAGATGTGAGGCTCAGGGTTTTCACTTCTATGGGGAAACTTCTGTGGTACAATTATTCTCCCATTTGTGGGTCACTGACCTGTCAGGTTTGAGATTTGATTTTATTGTAATTACACCTCACCTATTGTCTCATGTGGCTTCTTTATCTTTAGATGTAATGTATGCTTTTTGGTATGTTCCACCATTTTGTTGTTGTTGATGATGGTTTTTAGCAGTTTTCAGTGTTTTCATAAGAAGGGATGATGGCACGTCCTTCTACTCTGCCATGTTGCCGGCCTTTATCATAATCAATCTTCCCTTTGCATACTAAATAATCTTCAACTCCAGCCCCTGAACACACACACACACACACACACACTTCATTTATTCTGTTCTATATATACTTACTAATGTCCTTATAATATGTCAGGCTTTTCACCAGATACAGGATATAAAGAAATGGCCTAATTTAAGTCATGTTTCTTTAATAAAATAAATCTTGGGACTAGGCAAGAAAAAAATTGTTAAATATTTACCATTTTTATCAGACATGCTAGATGAGTCTTCTGATTTAATCCCCAAAACAACTCAATGTAGTATTGCCAGGTGAAAGATAGAACATGTTCAATTCAGATTTCATAGAAATAGTGAATTTTTTTTAGTATAATATTTTCCATGTGCTATTTGGGACATACTTAAACTAAAAAATCAGGGCAGACTTGTGTTTAGAAAAAAAATCCTTGAATTAGGAAATGGCTTGTCACAGTTCATGGGTTTGCAAAGATTTGGACACATTGTGCATACATACACATGCTAAAAATTAAATGAAATTCATATTTATACTTTCATTTGCTAAATTTTGCAACTCTAACTCAATGGGATGTAGGGAATGCTGTATCAAGTTTATATGGGAGTAAAGTGATGCTCAAGAAGATTAACTTAGTTGTTTAGGTTCATGCATCTGGAATTCCCTGTAATGTCTCCCCTCATGAATATCAAATAAAGAAACAGACTACAAAGTAATAGATGTACTCCAGTGTATTGGAAAAGCAAAATGGATGAAATTAATTCCATCTGGATAACTTCATATGACCAAATAGTAGGTAAAGTGCAAGTAAAAATCAATCAACTAAAACAGATATGAACCATTTAATTATTATTTCCTCTTCCACAAGAATGCTCACTTTTATAAGATTCCTTTGAATTTCATATTAGCATCTTGACATTATTCTGCTACACAAAATTTTCCCATAGGTAATAACATTTTATTGCCTTTTTTTCAGAATTGAAGAATAGTTATTAAGATTCTAATTCCAGTTGTCATCAAAACAAAAATGTCCAAATCTTATTTTATCATTTGTGTACAAAGAAGGTATGCTGAAGACAGAGGTGAAGTGAAATTTAAGAAATGTGTAAAGTAATTAACCTCCAATTAAAATAAATAAATTTATATTAAAGAAAAAACTGTTTCCAGTTACTTTGTCTCATCAGTTCATTGCAGATCAAAAGAAGAAAGCCAAGAATCTTTATTAAAAGAGCTAAAAGAATAATTTCACACAGAAATTGCTAATGAAACAAGAATATCTATTTCTTCTGGTTTCTCTTCTTTAGATAAAAAAGAAAATTATATCTAACAGCTGAATTCTGATTTCAGGTAACTATTTCTTAACTTCAAATGAAGTCTGTTTTGTAGTAGAAAAGATTCTTCATTTCCCCAAACTATATAGAATGTGAACACTAAGTAAACCTCTGCTATAATTGATATAAAATATTTAAATCTTTTTAAAAATTTTACTGAAAGCTAATTGCTTTACAGAATTTTGCATTTTTCTGTCAAACCTCAACATGAATAAGCCATAGGTATACATAAATCCCCTCCCTTTTCAAACTCCTTCACATCTAGGTTGATACAGAGCCCCTGTTTGAGTTTCCTGAGCCATATAGCAAATTCCCATTGATTGTCTATTTTACATATGGTAATGTAGAAAATTTCAGAAAAAAATGCATTCTGTAGTTGCACTTAGTAATCATTGCAACTTGTTCATGAGGAAGTGTTCTGTCCCCTAAGTGAGGCAGAAGGGAGATAAATGATAGCACAAGCCTTTCTCTTCATAAAGAGCGATCACTTATAACCATCTTCATGAGAGACTTGACTCACTTCTACTATTAAAGTTTCAAAACATATCCTACTTTTCTGGTGTTCATATTTTTAAAATAGTCAAAATTGAGCTGAGATAGTCCACTTAGTTTTCTCTGTGAGAGAAGAATGCCTGATAAGTGATAGAGAAAGCCTGCTCTGTATCTGTCTGGTGGCTGTGCATCTCTGCTGCTTTTACTCGGGAGAGAAAAGTGTAAAGACTGCTCCTGAGAAGAGGAAGCCTACAGTGACTGTCTAATACATTTCTTTGTTCTTCTGGTGATGTTCAAAGTAGAAAACAAAGAAAAAGAAAAATACATTGAAACACTTATCCAAAAATATGCATTAGATGACACAGGCTGAATTATATTCTTCCTTTTCACAAAAGTGTTGAACATTTGCTCTGGTACCAAGTTCACTTTAATGTACTCAGATTTATTCAGAATTCTTTAGTCTTACTAATATAACCCAGGAATTGAAAGTACCCCCCACCATATATTGTATTTGGTCCCCATTATTTTATTAACACATATTTGATTACCTTCAAAACTAAAAACTCTGTGTGTGTGTGTGTGTGTATCTGTCACAACAGACCCCTTTAGCACTTAATATGTCCAACACAGGATTTTAAATCATGTTCTATGTGAATCTAGATTTCTATAGAATAAGCCTCAGAGTATTCACATTAAAGTAGGTCTATAGGAACCCAGTGAGTTTTTTTTTTTCCCAATGCTTACGAAAAAACTCAGCTAAAATTAACTAATTAACTTGCCATTCACTAGTTGTAAAAAATAAGATGGATTAAGAGTCTGTTGTGAAATTTCAGGTTTTCAGGAGTATGAGATAACTTAGAGGAGAATTATATGTTTAAATAAAACAAGATGGGCAAATAATCCTAGAAAGTGAAATGAGGCATTTTCTCACGGGTAAAGCTGTTTTTATTGATTGAAAAATGATAATCAACAACATATAGCTTTGTGTATTAAATGCTAAATTATTTTCAGGGCATCATTATCAGTGTGTTGGTGAACAATGGTTATTTCAGAATATATGGAGGTGGGACTTCCCTGGGGGTTGCAGTGGTTAAAAATCCACCTTGCAATGCAGGGGACATGGGTTCAATTCCTGGTTTGTCAGGGGACTAATATCTCACATGCTGGGGAGCAACTAACCCCCACGCCACAACTACTGACCCATGAGTTCTAAAACCTGAGCATCACAACTAGAGAGCCTTCATGCCACAACTAGAGAGCCCTCGTGCTGCATGTTGCAAGTAAGACCCAGCACAGTCAAATAAATTAATAAATAAAATATTTAAATAGGATATATGTGGTCTATAGACATTTATAAATAGCCTGAACATCAATAAAAGCAAGGCTGCTAGGTATACATCTTGGAGATTTTTTTTTTTTTAATGAAATTTTTATCTTCACTCCTTGAATCTATGAAATCTGAGCATGGAGAAAAAGGCAAATTTTATATTTTCTAGATTACTTTCAGTGTCTTATGTTAATTTAGCTACTTCTCTTCAAGTAATTCCAAATGCCAGCTTCCATCTCCATCTCCTATATGTGTGTATGTGTATATATATATATATATATATNTTCTGATGCTGGGAGGGATTGGGGGCAGGAGGAGAAGGGGACAACAGAGGATGAGATGGCTGGATGGCATCACGGACTCGATGGACGTGAGTCTGAGTGAACTCTGGGAGATGGTGATGAACAGGGAGGCCTGGCGTGCTGTGATTCATGGAGTCACAAAGAGTCGGACACGACTGAGTAACTGAACCTAACTGAACTGAATTGCCTGGGTAGCTTGTTAAAAATACTGATTTCTGTGTATCACCTTAAGGTTCTGATTCAATATCTGGAGTCCAGGAATCTATTACTTCCTGTAATTATGATGCAGTCAGATTTAGACATCACTGCTTCTAGAGAATGCCAGTATGGCCACTTTTTTTTTTTTTTTTTTTTTAAACAAAAGTCTCTGCCATCACTCTTACTTCATGGATTATTCATCCTCTCCCTCCCTTCATCCCCCACTCTCACATACATGTTCACTAAACATATGAACAGTAAATAGTGAAGTATTTTATTGAAAACCATGCTGAATCTTAGCAGAAGAATATCAAAATTTATAGCACCAAAAACAGTTTAACTAGTGAGTAATGGATTCCTTGAGAGAGTAGGGAGGGAGGAAGAATATTTTTTATGTTGTTCATCTCTTGGTATTTTGAAACAATGGTTTGGCATAGTGTATGGACCAGCAGCCTCACCCTAGATCCTAAGTCTTTGTTAAAAATGCAGATTCATAGATGCAATCCCATACCTGAGTCTGCAAGTTTTGGAGGTGGGAATCCAGCAACCAGCATTTCAGAATGTTCTCCAGGTAATTCTAGTGAAGTCTGAGAAACACTCTTTAGTATATAGCTGTTCTTTTGCTCCTCAGAGACACCTTCCTATAGGATTTCTGTGTACCTTTCTTAGCTGTCACTCCTTGTTAGTATAAAGGATGAGGCTAGCTTAGAGTTGCGTGTAAACTGGCTGCCAGATCTCCCTTCAACAAACACTTCTCATCTTTCCCATGTGGCCTCACTTTGTGCGTCTTACTTCAGCTCTTCCTTCTAAAGATCTAGTCTACGTAAAAGATCAACCTTTCATTCAGTTTTGCTCCTACTCCTTACTTTACCAGTCTTTTTAGGAATAATTAGGGTGTAAGATCACAGAAATGAGAAAGGATATGCATTTGATGAAATGCCCTATCTAATATGAAATATAATTCTGGAGTGAAAATCATTAATTGGCGATGGGGGAAGCCCCACCAACTATTCCTTACGAAAACTTCATGAAATTAAGGAGAGCATGTGGAATCTTGATTTTTGCAAACTGGGGCCTAAAGAGTTTTGATGAGTTGCACAAAGTTAGTAATTTTTATCCAGGTACTCTCAGATTCTAGGTCTGTTTCTTTTTACATTCTGAGTAATATCTAATGCTATTCTAGCTTTTTCTCTTAAGATTTTGATCTTTTAACTATGAAGAAAGGAAATGAAAAAGAAATGATTATGGGTAATATGTACAAAACAATAAGTACAAGGCATATTACTTATAATCTTTTCATTTCATTTCTTCGTAGTTAAAGAGAAAAAAATCTCACAACAAAAGCTCGTTAAAATTCCATGAGATAATTAGGGCATGTGGAATCCTGAGTTTTGCAAACTGAGGTTTAAAGAACTTTGGTGAGTTGTAGAAAGTTGATGATTTATCCCCAAATCTTTACTATTCTAGGTTTTTTTTTTTAATATCAAATTGGAAAACTCTATGTATCATAAATGTTTAATCATATAATTGCCTTTTTCTATAATCATGCTTTCAATTTTTGATGGAAATCCTGCAGTGTATTCCTTTTTCCTGAGAAGATGAGCATCTTGGATACAATTTAACACCTTCAGTTATTTCAAATTATATTGTCTCTAAGGGACATGGTTATGCAGGATTGTATCTGTACACTATTGTAGAAATATAGGAACTGTATTACTGATCCTTCAATATACCCGCTAAATAAAAGTTCTGTTCATGAATGGGACTGAGGGAATCTCTGAGTAGTATGAGGAATATGGAATGCACGTTTCTGGGAGAAGTTCCATTAATTTAGATTAGATTTTCAAACAGATCCTAAAGATAATCCCAGAAAGGTGAATACACGAACCTAAATGATTCTTTAAAAATAGTTTTTGGGGAGGGTGGGATTTGGCTTCTTTTACGAACTAGAAATAGAAGTGTCAATGAAATGAGGATTGTATTTAGTGACATTTGGCTTTTCTAAGTATAACTGTTAAATGAAAAGGGAAAATGCTCAATGATATAAAAAGATAAGAGTCTTAATCATTAGGGTTTCTTTTAAAGTTTTTAAATTCTAATCTCTCAATTGACTCTCCTAGGAATATTTAGTGACATTCATTTGCTGGCTATGATGTACAGTGGAGAAATGTGTTACTGGGGATTGAAGCATTGTGCAGATCAACAGCCAGAAAATCATGAAATGGATACTGGCGTTTCTGGAGCAAGCTACGCCACACACAAAGAACCTTTGGATTTCCGAGAAGTAGGAGAGAAAATTTTGAAAAAGTATGTATTTGTATGCGAAGGACCCCTGAAAGAACAAGAATGGAATACAACAAATGCAAAACAAATTTTAAACTTCTTTCAGCATCACACTAACTAGTAAGTTCTTCTAGTCCTTTTCAAACAGAAAAACAAAAAGACTCAGGAAATGAAAATTCCAGAAAAGAAGACATAATGATACTGAATTTATGAACATTTCACTACATAAAGATAGCCAGCATGATTACCCTTTTTTAAATGCCATTACTTCTTTCACTATATATTCTTAAACCTGTGAAGGAATGATTCTTTAATTTCTGAAATGGCATTTACATTATTCTAACTCAGCCTGAACTACAGATATCCTATGACTAATATTAAGAAGGATTCCAGTTTATCTCTAAGATTTTTTCTGTTATTAATACTTTAGATTTTTTTTATTGTGGTACAGTATACATAACATAAAACTGAACATTTTAACTGTTTATATATATTTTTTCAGTCTCCCTCTCTTTAAATTTGCTACACTTTAGAGATTAAAATCAAGTCACCTCTTTGCTTTGGATATATGCTATGGGTGTATTTAAAAATTGGCAAAAAGAAAAATTGTGACTTGTATCCATGTACCATTTTCAGAGTAAGATAAATAATGAAAGACTCGACAAAAGAATTTTTGTCTCATTACATAGTACTAATGGCATTTAAAATTTTTAGTCTGTTAGGCATTTTATAAAAATTTTAAAATGATTTTTCTTCTTTTGTTTAAAAGAATATGCATGGTTTATTAAACAAATAATGAAGATAAAACCATTAGGTTAGCCTACCATTAGTCATGTGTCTTAGGGCACATCTTTTCATACATTCTGAAATTTTAATATTTTCTGTCTTTGATTGTAGGGGTGTGAAAGGCCAAGAGCCCAGCCTGGTATCTCACTGACAGTCTTTCTGTCTACCTCAGTTCCTGTTGTCTAGGGATGACCTGTCTGATACCTTGCCAGTATCCTCAGTCTCTGGGCCATTGACTTCATCACATTCCAGGAACTTGACTCCCATGGCCACTCCATGAATATCACCATCCTGAGTTTCTGTTTCTAAAATCTTCAATTTCAGTAACTAAAGACATTTTCATCTTTCCAACTTTTTACTTCCTCATTTTTGTTGATTTTTCTCCCTCTCTTACTTCTTTCCTATCTCTTTTGCCTCTTCAGAGCCTCTTCTTACTACTACTTTTCTCCTCACCATCAGCCCCTTTCAGAGTTTTCTTCCTTCCCTGTCCAGCCTTGGTTTTCTGGGACACCACATGAAGAGCTTTCCACAGTCCCTTCAGATCCCATCTTCCCCTTGTCCTTCAGCCTAATCATTCTTCAAGCCTTCTCTCCCTATTGAATTAATCCTATCATTCCCCCTTCTTTTCTGGGATACTGAATTCCATGTGAAGTTCTTGCAGCCCTTCAAAGTGGAGTCACTCTAAGTATCTCACCTTCAAGTTTAGAATAGCCCTCAGCGTAAGCCATTTATCTGTCCCTTTCCCATTGTGGCTCACACACGCCTCTGACTTGCCTCATCACTTTTCTCTGGCCATTTGTCTCCTCTCCTAGCACATGGCTCTTAGTCTTGTTTTAACAGAAAATAGAGACTATGAGGAGGTCAGTCTCTCTTTCCCTGCCTTGCCCTTCTCGTTTTCCTGCTTTTTCAAGGAAAAGAGGTCTCCACCTCTTTTCTTCTCCACCAGTTTCCCCACCTTTCCTTTCTGCCGACTTCCTCCTTTCTCCCAGGGCTTCTGTTTTTTTCTGTCTGTACTCTGTAGTTATTGCCGTTTCCCAAAGTACTATCCTTTTTCTCTTTTTCCTCCTCCCCGATTTACTTCCTACCTTTCTCCTTTTTTTTTCTCTTTTACTTACTCTACAGTTGACCCTTGAACAATGCAAGTTTGAACTTTGAACTACATGGGACTGCCTATAAATTTTTTTTTTCAATAGTTAATATTACACTTCTACACAACGAGCAGTTGGTCATATCCTCAGATATAGAGGAGTTGCAGTATGGATGGCTGACTATAAGTTATATTCTGATTTTTTACTGCCAGGAGGATTCATCCCTAATCCCCTCATTGTTCAAGGATCAATTCTACTTCTATGTGACGTTATTCATAATCAGGGCTTCTACCACCTATAATGTTAGGCTGACTCCCAAACCTGCACTTTGAATCCCAACGTCTGCTCTCTAAACCTTCTTTCTAATTGCCTATTAAATATCTTCACTTAGACATCCCACATTAATTTTAAATTTAGCATGCTTACACAAAACTAATCTTCATCTTTCATCTAAAATCTTTTCCAGTTCATGTTTTCTTTTTTTTTTCTGATCTTCCACAAAGCAGGGCAACACAGAATGCTGTAATCTGCTTTCTTCTGCCTACCTTGCCAGTCTCATCTCTGCAGCTCTTCTTGTGTGATCATATTCTAGTACAGTGTTCCTTAGGCTCCTTTTTGATAAATGTTCTGATAGAACCTCTTGGAACAAGTGGAGACTTTCTCCCTATCTCTGTCTCTTGTTTATCCTCACACAGCTAAAAAGATTTTTATTTAATTCAGTCTTTAACAGGTTTTGCTGTGAAAATGCCTTTATGCTTTCTAAGCATGAAGATTTAAATCACAGACTACCCATCCTCACTCCACCCCTTTTGGAGCATCATGATCAGTCACAAGTGTACCAGTTCCTTTCCCGATGTGCTATGTGTTTTTTTTTTCCTTTGTTATTATCGTTACTTCTAACTGGGATGCGTTGCCCTTCTTTGTGGCTAAGGGAATATTTTTCCTTTAGGACTCCGCCCTAGTGATACTGTGTCTTTAAGGCTTTTTCCAGCCCTTTTCAGTCAATGTTACAAGTTTCTTTTGTTTCTGCTCCCTGAATCTTTCCCTCCCATGTTCTCACACTGATTATATGGCTGTATAGTCATTTTTCTTAAGAGTTGACAAATTCCATGTTTTGAAAATTTATCTTTATGCATAGTGCTTAATGAATGGTAGGCCCTTAGTAATACTTTTTGAATTAATAAGAGACATGATTCTTAAGTGCTGAACTCTGCCACAAAAGGGTTTCTGATATCTGATTCCAAACTGCCATGCCCTCTTGTACCAGTGGTTGACAAGGCCAAGAAGGAATTATTCCTCAGAGGAGTAAAGTATTGCTTAGATTTAGAACCAGAGGAAAAAAGAGAACTTCGTCTTCAGAAGCTAGAGACTCTGTTTTGTCTTCATGACCCTTGTGAAACAGCCCTTTTGGGTCTCTCACTGGTTGGTGTACTAATGAGGGTACTGTTGGGGTGCTTCTTGTACAACTTTTTCATCCCCCACACAGTTGGAGAATAATTCGTAGATCATAACAGTTACAGTGCTTTTTACCGTGATACATCACGAAGCAATGAACAGTACATTTTTCTATGTTAAAGCCTGGCAAGTGAATTCTGTTTCATTTAGAATGGATTAACTTCAAAATACCAAATACTCCACATAAGGAAGGTACTATAATTCACTGATCAAAGTATTATAATTTACTTAGCAACATGTGCCTACTACATGCTAAGTTTTATCCTTAAGCACTGAGAATATAGCTTTGTAAAACATCAGAGTTTATATTCTAGTGGAAGAAGTTAATGCATTTTAAGAAGTAAAAATATAGTGTGGTGAGTGATGAGTGCTATGAATAATTAAGTGGTATAGGGCTAGTGTGACTCTTCAGAAAGGTGCTGTTTTATTTAGGGTGGTTGGGAAGACACCTCCAAGCACCTATCTACTTCATCATTTGTGTCTGGCCTCTGTTTAAATACCATCAAATGTGCCATTTCACATTCAGTGTATTCATAAAATTTCTCTTTTTGAAAGTTTTGATGCTGGATTAAAGAATGAATCACCTCCTAAGAACTTTTCATTTTGATCACATTTAAAGGGTTTCTCTCCAATGTGGGCCTTACTGTTGGGTAAGTGATAACCTAAAGGCCTTGTAGAATTTATTACACTTGGAGTTCCTCTTCATTTTGAACTCCTTGATGAGTTACTAAAACTTTAACTCTGTTAAAGGAATTTTCATAATCCTTAAATATGCATGGTTCTCTTCCAGGATGAATTTTCCCATGTTGACTAGGCTTTGAGACTTAGTTAAAGGCTTGTCTGCTTTGCTGCATTTGTAGGGTTTCTGGCTACTGTGAATTGCTTGATGCTGACTAAAGTGTGCATCATGACAGAAGGCTTTCTCTTATTTCTTCGTGTTCATTAGGGTGATGTGAGAGTCATGGCTAAAACCCCACAAAAAAATGTCCTTCTTGCCTTCTGAAGGCAAGTAAGTTCCAACTGTAAGCTCCACTGGAAATTCTGTAATGTAAGGGGGTATGGTCTCTAAAGGCTTTCTCAGATTCTTTTTAATGCCATTTTTTAAAAACTCACAGCTGGCTGATAGGCTAGTTGTAGATCACTTGTCACTTTTTTTTCTCCACTTTATAGGGCTCCTTTTCTGGCTCCCATAAGGATATCCCTTCTGCACAGAGTACAGGATTCCGTAGTTCTCTAGCGTCGCTTTCTTGTTTTCTTTTTTTTTTTTAACACAGTATGAGCTGTCACGTTGTGAAAGTATTACATTAACATGCGTCTAACGCATCCACAGTCAAAGTGTGCATCACGCATTTGTGCTGCTGTCCTGTACTGTTTGTTTGTTTTCCTACTTCTAGTGAAAATTTCCAAGTAAAGGGTTTTGGAGCATATAACATTAAAAAAAAAAATAAAACCATAATCCCATATTTGTTTTTTGCTTGTTCTTTGTTGTCTTTTATATCGGGGTATTGTATTAGAATGAAAACTTTCATCATCTTAATTTAGTGTTTATAACCAAGCACAACCTTATGAGGCCTTTCTGAGACATTTGCTGCCTCCACCAACTATGTCCTCTACCTGCCTCTTCATAGAAGAACTTCAGCTTCCCAGGCCTTCCCCAAGTTCAAAATACAAATTTAATCAGAGAAGTGAGAAAATGCAGAAACAGTCAAACAAGACAAAATAATGATTTAGCCATTAAACAAAGTCAAGGACCTTTAGTTCCTCCTCAAGGGTTATAGATAATGTTATAAACCATATGCTTTGAGCTGTTTTGCAAATACTCAAACTCGCACCACATGGAAGAAGATAAATTGTAGGCCGACCACAAGAACATAGGTCCCAGACTGATATGAACCAGAAGGATGTTGCTGTTGAATGCCACCAACCAATCAGAAGAATGTCCACAGGCTGCTCAGGTACCCTGCAACTCTCTCCCTTTACTCTGTCTTTAAAAAACTTTATCTGAAACCCATCAGCAAATCTGGGAATCTTCTTTTGAACACTAACAGTGCATGCTTCTTGTTTTGTGTCTGCAATAAGTGCTACACTGTCCTTCACGATCTGAGTGTCAATAGATTAGCTTTAATGCATATAGGCAATGGACTCAAGTTTGGTTTGATAATGTATTGACAGTATTCTGATATTCAGATTATCCTGATAACCTTCAGACAGAGTAGTTTAGTGGTTAGGAATATGAGTTCTAGAGCCAGAGGCTTGATTAAACTCCAGCTCTCTTGTTTCCTAGCTTTGTGACGCCATATAAATTTAAGCTTTTTGTGCCTTAGCATTCTATTGTTTAACACAGGAATAATAATCGTACCTACTTCACAGGTTGGAGGAAAAAAACGAGTTAATATTCGAAGTGCTTATTCAATAAAGCAGAAGTAGATATTTTTCTGGAACTCTCTTGCTTTTTCGATGATCTAACGGATGTTGACAATTTGATCTCTGGCTCCTCTGACTTTTCTGAATCCAGCTTGAACATCTGGAAGTTCATGATTCACAAACTGTTGAAACCTGGCTTGGAGAATTTTGAGCATTACTTTACTAGCATGTGAGATGAATGCAATTGTGCCGTAGTTTGAACAGTCTTTGGCATTGCCTTTCTTTGGGATTGGAATGAAAACTGACCTTTTCCAGTCCTGTGGCCATTGCTGAGTTTTCCAAATTTGCTGGCATATTGAGTGCAGCACTTTCACAGCATCATCTTTCAGGATTTGAAATAGCTCAACTGGAATTCCATCACCTCCACTAGCTTTGTTCATAGTGATGCTTTCTAAGGCCCACTTGACTTCACATTCCAGGATGTCTGGCTCTAGGTGAGTGATCACATCATCGTGGTTATCTGGGCCATGGAGATCTTTTTTGTGTCATTCTTCTGTGTAATCATGCCACCTCTTCTTAATATCTTCTGCTTGTGTTAGGTCCACACCATTTCTGTCCTTTATTGTGCCCATCTTTGCATGAAATGTTCCCTTCAGTTCAGTTCAGTTCAGTCGCTCAGTCGTGTCCGACTCTTTGCGACNTCTGGAATTCCATCACCTCCACTAGCTTTGTTTGTAGTGATGCTTCCTAAGGCCCAGTTGACTTCACATTCCAGGATGTCCTGCTCTAGGTGAGTGTGAGTGATCACACCATTGTGATTATCTGGGTTGTGAAGATCTTTTTTGTACAGTTCTTCTATGTATTCTTGCCATCTTTTCTTAATATCTTCTGCTTCTGTTAGGTCCATACCATTTCTGTCCTTTATCGAGCCCATCTTTGTATGAAGTGTCCCCTTGGTATCTCTAATTTTCTTGAAGAGATCTCTAGTCTTTCCCATTCTATTGTTTTCCTCTTTTTCTTTGCATTGATTGCTGAGGCAGGCTTTCTTATCTCTCCTTGTTATTCTTTAAAACTCTGCATTCAAATGGGTATATCTTTCCTTTTCTCCTTTGCTTTTCGCTTCTCTTCTTTTCACAGCTATTTGTAAGGCCTCCTCAGACAGCCATTTTGCTTTTTTGTATAACTTTTTCTTGGGGATGGTCTTGATCCCTGTCTCCTGTACAATGTCACGAACCTCTGTCCATAGTTCATCAGGCACTAAGTCTATCAGATCTAGTCCCTTAACTCTATTTCTCACTTCCACTGTATAATCATAAGTGATTTGACTTAGGTCATACCTGAATGGTCTTTGGTTTTACCACTAGACTTCAACTTAAGTCTGAATTTGGCAATAAGGAGTTCATGATCTGAGTCACAGTCAGCTCCTGGTCTTGTTTTTGCTGACTGTATAGAGTTTCTCCATCTTTGCCTGCAAAGAATATAATCAGTCTGATTTCAGTGTTGGCCATCTGGTGATGTCCATGTAAAGAATCTTCTTTCGTGTTGTTGGAAGAGCAATGGGAATAAGCACCCTCAGATTCTATTCTGATAGGCTTGAGAAGCTTTCATCCACCTGTGCTGCCTGTTTTGCCACCCTAATCTCCCATTTCCTTCCATCTGAACCCTCTCCTTCAGTCAAGCTATTTTGTTTGTCAGGTATTTTTCATTTTTCGTCCTTTGTTTTTCTGTTGTACTCTACCTCAAATGACTTCTAGCCTTAATTCCTTCTGCATCAATCTAAGGCCAGCCCTTTGTCCTAATCTCTTGCAAAACTGACTTTAATAAAAAGTTCATTTATTGATTTTATTCATGACATTCAACACATGTAAACTTTAAAGAACTTTAGGAGCTTGTGTGTAAAATAGAGGTGAATAAATAGAGACATGGTTATCAGCACAAATAGCCATAGTATGAAGCATGACAGCTCTTTGAGTCAAGAGAAATATAAGTAAGTTGAGATTAGAGTGTGTATATTTGCCAGTTGTAACACTTCTTTCAATGTATCATTTTGTCTATGTCTTTAATGTTTTGATTTGTTAATTTAACAAAAAAAACTTTGCACACATGTTACTATGCAAGTTGCTGGGGGAGAAAATTGGTATGAAGCAAAATTTTTGACCTTGAGGAATGGGAAATACTGATAGGAAGGCAAGATTTACACCTGAAAAGGAGAAGGAGCAGAAACACATAGTGTTCTGGCAGTGAAACAGATGATATTTTATGTCCCGAGATGGATGGAATCTAAGGATCTTGAGTGCTTATGGTGAATTTTTCACAGTGACTTGTAATATACCCCCACTATGACTTTTACCCTGTCTCACCCAGTGCTCAGCAGAAAATAATTTGCAAATGGTTTTGATAGAAAAATATTCTCTGGCCTTTGTAAATTGTTTTCTTTAGATATCTGAATTTTTACTTTTCTATTTTTCTTCAGTTCAGTTCAGTTGCTCAGTCGTGTCCAACTCTTTGCGACCCCATAAATCACAGCACGCCAGGCTTCCCTGTCCATCACCAACTCCCAGAATTCACTCAAACTCACGTCCATTGAGTCAGTGATGCCATCCAGCCATCTCATCCTCTGTCGTCCCCTTCTCCTGCCCCCAGTCCTTCCTAGCATCACAGCCTTTTCCAATGAGTCAACTCTTCTCATGAGGTGGCCAAAGTATTGGAGTTTCAGTTTAGCATCATTCCTTC
>SJYX01008011.1:42937-80836 GCA_006410675.1 Oreotragus oreotragus | reverse complement strand
GTCACTTCAGTCGTGTCCGACTCTGTGTGACCCCATAGATGGCAGCCCACCAGGCTCCCCCGTCCCTGGGATTCTCCAGGCAAGAATACTGGAGTGGGTTGCCATTTCCTTCTCCAATGCATGAAAGAGAAAAGTGAAAGTGAAGTCGCTCAGTCTGTCCATGCTAATTCTTTTTAACTCTGCATTCAAATAGGTATATCTTTCCTTTTCTCCTTTGCCTTTAGCTTCTCTTCTTTGCTCAGCTGTTTGTAAGGCCTTCTCAGACAACCATTTTGCCTTTTTGGTTTTATTTTTCTTGGGGATGATCTTGATCACTGCCTCCTTTCAGTGTAATGAACCTTTGTCCAAGTTCTTCAGGCACTCTGTCAGGTCTAATCCCTTGAATCTATTTGTCACTTCCACTGTATAACCTGAAGAGATTTTATTTAGGTCATAAATGGATGGTCTGGTGGTTTTACCTACTTTCTTCCATTTAAGTCTGAATTTGGCAATAAGGAGTTCATGATACGAGCCAAAGTCAGCTCCTGGTCTTGTTTTTGCTGACTGTGTAGATCTTCTCCATCTTTGGTTGCAAAGAATATAATCAGTCTGATTCTGTTATTAACCATCTGGTGATGTCCATGTGTAGAGTCTTCTCTTGTGTTGTTTGGAAGAGGGGGTTTGCTATGACCAGTGCGTTCTCTTGGCAAAACTCTGTTAACCTTTGACCTGCTTCATTTTGTTTTCAAAGGCCAAATTTGTCGGTTACTCCAGGTATCTGTTGACTCCCTACTTTTGCATTCCAGTCCCCTATAATGAAAAGAACATCTTTTTTGGGTGTTAGTTCTAGAAGGTTATGTAGGCCTTCATGAAACTGTTCAACTTCAGCTTCTTTGGTATTACCTGTTAGGGCATAGACTTAGATTACTGTGATATTGAATGGTGTGCCTTGGAAACAAAAAGATCATTCTGTCGTTTTTTAGATTGCATCCAAGAATTGCATTTTGGACTCTTATTGACTGTGTGGGCTACTCCATTTCTTCTAAGGGATGCTTGCCCACAGTAGTAGATAAAATGGTCATCTGAGTTAAATTCACCCAATGCAGTCTGTTTTAGTTCACTGATTCCTAAAATGTCAATCAATATTCACTCTTGTCATCTCTTATTTGACCGCTTCCAAATTATCTTGATTCACCTTACCTGCCTCCTGAGAAATCTGTTTGCACGCCAAGAAGCAACAGTTAGAACTGGATATGTAACAACAGACTGGTTCCAAATCAGGAAAGGAGTATGTCAAGGCTGTATGTTATCACCCTGTTTATTTAACTTATATACAGAATACATCATGCGAAACGCCAGGCTGGATGAAGCACAAGCACAATCAAAATTGCTGGGAGAAATACTAATAACCTCAAATATGCAGATGATATCACCCTTACAGAAAGCAAAGAACTAAAGAGTCTCCTGATAAAAGTGAAAGGAGGGTGAAAAAGGTGGCTTGAAACTAAACATTCAGAAAACAAAGATCATGGCATCTGGCCCCATCACTTCATGGCAAATAGATGGGGGAACAATGAAAATAGTGAGAGACTTTGTATTTTGGGGCTCCAGAATCACTGCAGATGATGACTGCAGCCATGAAATTAAAAGACGCTTGCTCCTTGGAAGAAAAGGTTATGACCAACCTAGACAGCATATTAAAAAGCAGTGACACTTTGTGAACAAAGGTCTGTCTAGTCAAAGCTGTGATTTTTCCAGTAGTCATGTATGGGTGTGAGAGTTGGACTATAAAGAAAGCTGAGCGCCAAAGAATTGATGCTTTTGAACTGTGGTGTTGGAAAGAATCTGAAGAGTCCCTTGGACTGCAAGGAGATCCAACCAGTCAATCCTAAAGGAAATCAGTCCTGAACACGCATTGGAAAGACTGATGCTGAAGGTGAAACTGCAGTCCTTTGGCCACCTGATGCGAAGAACTGACTGATTTGAACAGACCCTGATGCTGGAAAAGATTGAAGGCAGGAGGAGAAAGGGGCAGTAAAGGATGAGATGTGGTTGGATGGCATCATGGACTCAAAGGACATGAGTTTGAGCAAGCTCCTGGAGTTGGTTCTGGACAGGGAAGCCTGGTGTGCTATAGTCCCTAGGGTTGCATAGTCTGCCATGACTGAGCAACTGAAGTGACTATCTGCCTCACTCATCAACCAGAATAATTAACTCCCCCTTCTTTTGGCCTCGTCCCTTTTGGATATTAGTTTCCTGACCAGGGATTGAAACTAGGTTTTCAGCAATGAGCACGAAATCTTAACCACTGGGCTGCCTGGAAATTCCCAAATGGCTGGTTCTTCTTCTGGCTAGTGAGCACTCACTAATGTTTGCTTAGTTCAAATGGTGCTGGCATTCTAAGTGGGAAGCAGTTTTCAGAGAGGAAATCACTGACTGTATAGGCATCTTAAATGTTTACAGTTAGTATGGCTGGAAGAAATCCTACAATTTTCAGAAGTTTTTCAGCCCCATTCTCCAAATGTGTATATACCTGCTATAATATACCAACTTCCACAGTTACCATTCAGCTTCATTTACTGGGCTTCTGGTCTCACACTTAACTTTTGGTCTCACATTTAACTCATAAGTCAGATGCATTTAATAAATATTAGTCATCTAAATGCTATGCATACCTTGTTTAAAAATAGATTAAACCATGGTAAAAGCACATGACTGAGTAGCATGTAGCTTTATAAAGCAAAGAGGACTATTTCTTTAAAATGCTATGGAGTGATACTAAGTGGAAAGGTGGAAACGGTATACAGTACTATTTAAGAAAGTATAAGTATGTTTGTATAACCTTGCTTGTTTATATTAAAAAAAAATTAAAAAATGGTTATCTATGGTGAAAGGAGGAGATGGGGGAGCGGAATCAGATGTAGGGGATCAGGATGTAAACTAGACTTCTCTGAATATATGGTGAATTTTGTCCATTAGCTTGGGAATCACATACTACATTTTTGCAGTTTTTTATAAATAACATCAAAAATTAAAACTCCTAAAAATCCAAAACAAAATGAATCAAATTAACTGTAATTGTGTAGCAAGTTGGTGGCTTCAATATACAGGAATGTTTCAGTTACCTTTCAGTTCAGTCACTCAGTCTTGTCTAACTGTTTGCGACCCCATGGACTGCAGCATGCCAGGTCTCCCTGTCCGTCACCAACTCCCAGAGCCTACTCAGATTTGTGTCCATCATGTTGGTGATGCCATCCAACCATCTCATCCTCTGTCATCCCCTTCCCCTCCCACCTTCAATCTTTCCCAGCATTTTTTCCAATGAATCAGTTCTTCACATCGGATGGCCAAAGTATTCAGCTTCAGCATCAGCCCTTTAAATGAATATTCAGGACTAATTTCCTTTAGGGTGGACTGGTTGGATCTCCTTGTGGTCCAAGGGACTCTCAAGAGTCTTCTCCAACACCACAGTTCAAAAACATGAATTTTTTGGTGCTCAGCTTTATAGGCCAACTCTCATATCCATACATGACTACTGGAAAAACCATAGCTTTTACTAGATGGATGGACCTTTGTTGGTAAAGTAATGTCTCTGCTTTTTAATACACTGTCTAGGTTGGTCATAGCTTTTCTTCCAAGGAGCAAGCATCTTTTAATTTCATGGCTGCAGTCACCATCTGCAGTGATTTTGGAGCCTCCCAAAATAAAGTCTGTAACTGTTTCCATTGTTTCCCCATCTATTTGCCGTGAAGTGATGGGACCTAATGCAATGATCTTAGTTTTCTGAATGTTGAGTTTTAAGCCAACTTTTTCACTCTTTCACTTTCATCAAGAGGCTCTTAATTCTTCTTTGCTTTCTGCCATAAGGGTGGTGTCATCTGCATGTCTGAGGTTATTGATTTCTCTTAGCAACCTTGATTCCAGCTCATGCTTCTTCCAGCCCAGCATTTCGCATGATGTACTCTGCATATAAGTTAAATAAGCAGTATACAGCCATGACATACTCCTTTCCTAATTTGGAATCAGTTATCTTTAAAACACAGTAATTTGGACACCCTTCGTGTGATATCCCCAAGGGCAAAAGAACTGGAAAGAAATCAACCGCCTTGATACTTATGTTGTTATTAAGTTTGAAAATTGAAATGTATGTAATTAGAAATGAGAATTTTCAGTGTAAGAGAAGAGACGTGAAATTAAGGTAAAAATTTTGTAGTTCTAAATTTGAATAGGAAATAATAACTCATCCCTTTATGTATATGAAGACCACTAAATAATGTCCGAATACCATTTCCCATTAAAGTGAAGTAGGGCTCCTTGGAGATAAAGCCAATTCCAGTCTTGGGGAGGGTATTCAAATGGTTGATGAGGGATAATTTTTCTTTAATTATCTAATAAAAGGAATTATGAAATTGGAATAGCAACATTTTTCAGCTGTAAACAAATAATAATCATTGATAACTGCTAAATCCTTTGAAGTGAGAAGTTTATGGAGCATTCAATTACGAATGGATCAGACTTTTGAAACCATTAATCAGTTTGACATAAGAAAAGAAGAATGACTTACTTTGAGACTTCCCTAGGAACTCATTTTCTAAGAGTTGAGAACCATTTTAGTACTTTAGACTTAAACTGAGTTATTTGTGTTATTCCTAGAGAGGTAGGAGAAATGCCAATTAATTTATGGTTCTTTTTTCTTGTCTGGAATCCCTTGCAGAACTAAGCCTGAAATTGGGTTGGTTATTGGCTCCTAGGAATGGCATACAAGACAAATGATGAAACTTAATATTCAGATCTCACAGAACCTCGAGCTTTATTGGCTTTCTGTTATTTGACATTTAGATCCCCAGATAATTTACTTTTGAAGTGTAAATACAAGCTCGTAAGCACTGTGTCCATTATTAAGCATTATCGCGCTCTGCTATGTAGGATATAAATATGGACATAGATACAGATAGAGATGAATATTATGTTAAACATATATTTATTTGTGTAAATACACACAACTTATGTATGTTTCCTGTAGCCTATCATGATCCTTACAGCCTTAAACGGTTTTGTGAAGTTGCTGATCCTCTGTTCTGTTTTTGAAGACTATTAAAAAAAAATGGGATTAATTTCCCACTCTTGGGCACATATCTGGACAAAACTATAATTCAAAAAATATGTACCCCATGTTCATAGCAGCAGTATTCACACTAGCCATGACATGGACGCAACTGAATGTCCATGGACAAATGAATGGAGAAAGATGTGGTATATACACATACAATGGGATATTACTGAATCATAAAAAAGAAAATAATGCCATTTGTAGCAACATGACTGGACATAGAGTAAACAGTGAAGTCAGAGAAAGACAAATACCATATCAATTATGTGTGGAAAGTAAAACATGACACATATGAACATATCTTCAAAACAGACTCACAGAGATGGACCACAGACTTTCGGATGAAGGGGTAGGGGGTGGGGGAGGGATGAAGGGGAGAAGCAAACTATTATATATAGAATGGATAAACAAGAAGATCCTACTGAATAGCGCAGGGAACTATATTCAATAGCCTGTGTTAAACTGTAGCAGAAAAAAATATAAAAAAGTATATCTATATACATATAAAGTATATATATACATATAACTGAATCACTTTGCTGCACACCAGAAATTAACACGTTATAAGTCAATACTTCAAAAAGTTTGCAACAGGATTTTTTAATATGGGTGATTTGGGTAATACATGAGAGAATGTTTTAACAATTGAGGTAAGACAATGGTGGGCAGAGGCTGATTCTGAAATTTAGAAATTTCCATAGTTGATTATTTTCACGAAGAGAATGGGTAGCTGCATGTCCTGAAAACTGCAGGTTGACAGTAAGTTAAACCAGGTTTCACTCAGTTCAGTGGCTCAGCCCTGTCCGACTCTTTGTGACTCAATGGACTACTGTACACCAGGCTTCCCTGTCCATCACCAACTCCAGGAGCTTGGTCAGATTCATGTCCATCAGTTGGTGATGCCATCCAACCATTTCATCCTCTGTCTTCTCCTGCCTTCAGTCTTTCCCAGCATCAGGCATTAAGCACCAAATAGTGGAAGAGGGCCATCTATTGCATAAGTTCCACACAGAAGGACAGCCTTGGGTGAAGTAACACAGTTATAGAGGGGCAAAGGGCGAGAGATCTTATATCAGTGGGTGAGGTCAGCGCGCCCGAGGTTGCGGCCTTAAGTGAGGGGCGCAGTGATTTCTGGTGGGAGCTTCAAGCTCCGCTGCGAACCACGCTCAATTGGGCCATCTCTCCATTCTCTCGCAGGCTCTGGAGGCTTCTTCACCTGGGGTGGGACCGGGGCAGGAGGGCAGGGGGTTGGGGGAAACGAAGGGAGCGGAGCGGGGAGGGGGAAGGGAAGGGGGTGGAGAAAGGGAAGGGGGAGGAGGCGGGGCGCGGTGGAGCCGCGTCACTCTGCGGCGCGTCTGGAGGCGTAGGCAGCCATGGCGGGAAGCGACCCTGGTGGCCGAGGGAGCTCTCCTCAGCCTTCTCACAGCGACTGGGGCCGCCTGGAGGCGGCCTTCCTCAGCGGCTGGAGGAATTTCTGGCAGTCGGTTGGCAAGGAGAGGGCGGCTCCGAGAGCCTCCGCAGAGGAGGCGGACGAGGAGGCCAGTTCTCTGACGCGGCTGCCGGTGAGCGTCGGTCGCCGCCCGCGAGGGATCGAGGGAGGGGCGCTCGCTGGGGCGGCCTCTTGGGGGGCCGGGGAAAGGGGTAGCCCGCTGGGCCCAGCCTACGTCTGGCTCGGTCCATGCAGCTCTACGGGCACTGTCGCCACCTGTGGGGCAGCAGTTGAGAAGAGACGCGTTAGCGTTGACGCTTGGTGCCTGGCAGCCGGACCGAAGGTTGCTGTGAAACTCGCCTGCAAGGAGCGCCCTGGTAACCTGCCGGGTCACCCGCAGGTTTTCTCCCCCAAGACGAGCTTGGGGACTGGGACACCTTGAACATCCGGTTGAGGAAATGCTGAGACTATTCCAGACATTCTTGGAAAGCATGGACAGCGTTCAGCGTCTGTGTTCTCAGCATCTTTCATCCTAGGCGTCTCGTATCGAAACACACTCTCTGAGGGTTTTGCCGCTATAGTCTTACCGTTTATTTCAAGTAACAAAACCCACAAGTGAAATTAAATAACTAAGTTACAAGGGCCTTGAGAATTACACACCTCATTCTTTGTTAAACTTTTTAGAAAGATGGGAAAACGGCGAGAGAAGAATATCTTAGATATTAAAATTCTGTATCTTAGCTGGACTGTTATCACTTCCCTCTGAGGTACATCAGAAATTGAAAACTACAGGCTTAGATTTCCTCCATGGTTCTCCTTGCAGAGATAACAGATTTTTACAGAACACAGGTGACAGATATACTCTTTGATTTGATCTAATGATAAAATCAGAACTTTGTTCACTTGATAAAGATTTTGTTTTGAAGAATAAATTATTTTATAGTAATTTAATGCAAATAACATGGTAGAATATTCATGAGGAGAAATTAAATAAACTGATTATTTTGCTTGAAAAATACCAGAACAATGGGTGGTTTTTCAGGAATGTTTCAGTGTGTCAAAATGAAGTGTTCATTATTATTCTACCCTGAGGCAGGAAATTAACTTCAGCATGGTAAATTTCATTATTAAAGATAATGACTGTTAAGTTGATCTTTTGCTATTTAGTATAAAAATTGTTTGTTAATTTTGTAATTTATTGTGATAGACTTAATTATTAAAACGATAGATTGTTCAGTTGACCTTTAGTTTCCCAGTATAATTGTTAATTTATAATTTATTTTTCAAAAAAACCTATCTGCCAAGGTAAATTATTCATCCCCTTTACCTACCTGCTGCTTCCCTCTGTTTCAGATTGATGTACAGCTATATATTTTGTCATTTCTTTCACCTCATGATCTATGTCAGTTGGGAAGTACAAGTCGTTATTGGAATGAAACTGTCCGAGATCCAATTCTGTGGAGATATTTTCTGTTGCGGGATCTTCCTTCTTGGTCTTCTGTTGACTGGAAGTCTCTCCCAGATCTAGAAATCTTAAAAAAGCCTATATCTGAGGTCACCAATGGTGCATTTTTTGACTACATGGCAGTGTAAGTATCTAGTTTTATGAATTAAAAAGACTATACTAATTTGATTATAGCAAGTCAGTAGCCTAATAGTCTTGGGCCTCCTACATATTTGTAGCATGAATTTTGGGTCTAAGGGTCTTTTTGTAAGAATTGGGGGTTAGGTTAAATAATATCATTCAGGACCTACTGTAGAGCCAAAAAAAAAAAGTCTGTGACAGAAGATAGCACCTAAAAAAAAAAAGAATATTTGTGCTTTAGGTAAGGATTGTTTTCCTGTGCTAGACTTACTAGCTACATGTGGTTTTTATTTTTTCCCCCATATTTTAAGTTATTTAGAATCCTTATTCCAATACAGATGCCATTACATCAAGTCTTGTGAGACTCGTTGACTAAAATGTGCATGTGTATAATTTTAACAAGTGATGACTCAGTGGTAAAGAATCCTTCTGCAGTGCGGGAGATGCAGGTTCAATCCCTGGGTCAGGAAGATGCCCTGGAGGAGAAAATGGCAACCCACTCCAGTATTCTTGCCTGGAAAATCCCATGGACAGAGGAGCCTGGCAGGCTATACTCCACAGGTACTCAAAAGTCAGACACGACTTAGTGGCTAAACAGCACAGCACAGTAGTCTCAGTTACTGGTTACTTCTACACTGTCCCACAGCCAGCCAAGACATCAGGTGTATCTGTGGTGCTGTGGAACCATGTTTTCATAGGGATAGTAATAATCATAGTAACGAACATTTGTGATCTGACTCAATGGATATGAATCTGAGCAAACTCTGGGAGATAGTCAAGGACAGGGGAGCCTGCCGTGCTGCAGTCCATGGGGTTGGAGAGAAATGATTTAGTGGCAAACAACATGACCACTTGTGAGCATATAAATTATTTCTGATTCTTGTGATCTTGGATTGATTGTTATTGCTCAAATAATGCAAATTTTAAAAACTGAAGTTCAGACTATAAGTGGCTTATGTGACTAATTAAAGTGGTGAGGTTTGGCCAAATCTACCCAGCCGCAACGTTGACTTATTTTTTCCTTGTTAAATTACAAGATTCCTAAGTAAAGATGATTTTCTTATAAAGTTAGTGATTGTCTTAACCAGCTTGACTTAAAGAGTTTTAGGTTTTATTTAGATTTGAGCAACTTTGTTTTAATTTTCAATGACATGTTGAATCACTTGTTTAGAAATTTATAGCTATTGAAAAAGTTGTTTCTTTCACATGATTCTTAGTTTGCTAGGTAACCTGTAATAAGTACTTATTGAACTGTTAGTGTTAATGGAAATACTCTAAGAAATTCAGTTATATTGGTAGCTTTTAGTATTTTTTTTCTTTTTTACCTCAAAGGACATATTTATGCTAACTAGTTTAGTGCAGGGTTTCTCAGTCTTGGCACTATTGACATTTTGTACTGGGTGTTATGGGAACTGTCTTGTGTGTGCATTGTAGCATGTTTAATAGCATCCCAGGATCTGTTAAATGTCAGTAGCACTGCCCCACTCACCCTGTAGTTGTGATAACAAAAATGTCTCCAGACATTAGCAGATGTTCCCAGGGGGTGCAAAATCTCCCCAGGTTGAGAATCACTGTTCTTTGTAGTGAATTTTAACCATTAAAACACATGTTAGACCAAGTGTTTCATTAGAGAATCTAAATGAAAAAATAGAAAGTAAACACTTCCTGGGGAAGACTTCCTCAGTTATTTAACCACTACCACTCCCATAGCACCTTGGGCTTTTTCTATCATGGCACTTGACATATGTATTATTGATATAATAGTATCTGTCCTCCACTGCCCTCCATGAGGATTAGGACGGTAACTATTGCATCCCTTTTGTCTAGCAAGTTTTTGATACTTTATATATTTGTTGAATGAATAAATGGCTAAGTAAATATTTGTGTTAATTTTCTAATTGTGACAATTTTATACAGCTATAAAATGTGCTGTCCACATACAAGAAGATCCTCAAAATCTAGCCGTCCTATGTATGGAGCTGTCACCTCATTTTTACACTCATTGATCATTCAGAATGAACCACGATTTGCCATGTTTGGACCAGGTTTGGAAGAACTAAATACATCTTTGGTGTTGAGTTTGATGTCTTCTGAGGAACTTTGCCCGACAGCTGGTTTGCCTCAGAGGCAGATTGATGGTAATTTTCGTGTTAATGTACAATTCATAATAATTCAAACACTTTGAGCTTGACTCTAGTAATACATAGAAAAAAATTAGTTTTTTAATTATTTAACTCTTTGATGTAATGAAATGTACTAATTTGATGGATGGGAGCCCTCATGTCTCTATGGACTGAAAGAATTAATTTACTTTTTATAAGAGGTAAGCTTTCTCTTACCTCCTCAGTCTAAAATATGAGATTATGTGAAAGCAGATTGTATGTTGTCAAAATGTTGTACCATATTTTAAAAGAATGTTACAGTAAAAACCATTCAGCATCTACTATATTCAAAGTACTTTGATATGTCTGGAATTTCAAAAAAGAGCTAAATTGTCACCTTACCTTTATTTCTGTGAAAAAGAACAGGAACAACAACCATGTAGTTAATTTGGTAAGTAGGATTTATAAGAAACGTGTAATAGTGGTCTAGCTTCTGGTTTACTTTTTCATTTGTTGAGGGTACCTATTAGATACTAAAGATGCAGTGATTTAAAACAAACAACATCAAAAATCTCCTCTTTGCCCTGAAAGGTGATTAGTCTAGGTGAGGGCAGAGACATATATACAGGTGATTAGAATATGGTGTATTGAGCTTCTGTGTAGAAAGGTAAGGGTCATAGAAGGCTCTGCATTGAACATGAGGCCTTATATGAGTCATTTTGATAAGCAGGGGTAAGCCATCAAAAAAAGGGTAAAATATTCTAAGCAGTGAGAACTGCATCTCTAAAAGTTCTGGGTGTGCATGACACACTTGAAGTAGCTCTGTGTGTCTAGAGTGGGACCAGGTGAGAAGATGCTTATATGTCAAACTTAAGCATTATATTGAAGGATTTGAAGCAGAAAAGTAAGATGATCAAGATGGCATTTTAGATAGATCACTCTGGCTCCTGAGTGGAAAATTGATTAGAAGGGGCTCCAAAGGCATGAATACCCACTAAGAAACCACTATAATATTGTGATAAGATATGAAGGATATGTAATTGACTCAATGTGTATCAGCAGTGATAAGGATAATTCCTGGTTTCTGGCTCTTATTTTCATATTGGATGATGGTGTCATTCTCTAGATTAAGGAAACACAGGAGTAGGAAGAGAAACTTTTTATACAAGTAGAGATGCCTGCTATAAGGTAGCCATTTGAATGTGAATCCCATTAGACCAGAAATCTCAGCCTTTTTTTTTTTTTTGGAGGTTTTTTTTCTTTCTGTTTTTTAAACTATTTTTGGCTGCCTGTGTCTTTGATGCCACATGTGGGCTTTTTCGAGTTGCGGCGAGCTGGGGCTACTCTTCATTACAATGCTCAGGTTTCTCATTTTGGTGGCTTCTCTTGTTGCAGAGCATGGGCTTTAGATATGCAGGCATCCGTAGTTACAGCATTCAAGCTCAGTAGCTTGCGGGCTCAATAGTTGTGGTGCACAGACTTAGTTGTTCTGCAACATGTGCGATCATTCTGGACCATATCCCTTGCATTGGCAGATGGCTTCTCAACCACTGGACCACCAGGGAAGTCTCTCTTGTCAGCTTTATTCTTAGTTGTATCTGTAGTGCTAGGCACATAGTAGATATTCAATGTGTATTTGATGAATAAATGAATGATTTTATGGAATACTTTATGCATTCATGTCTCAAAGATCTGGGCTAGAAATGAAGATTTGGGTATCATATGAAGTGAACTTGGAGGTTTCTGAGAATAAAGAAGATTGTGAGCCAGGTGATATAATCTTCAGTGAATGTTTGGAGAAAGGGATTATCAAAAGTAGATTCATAAGTGACCAGGTTAATGATGGAGAGATGGTATTAGAGCTAAATGGTGTGTGTGTCTCAAAGAGGTGGAGTTTTTTCAAAAGAGTTGGTGAGTAATGGTTTAAGACATGACATTGAGAAGTAAAGAGAACACTTATCTCTGTACCCTGAGATGTGAGAGAATAAGCAGTTTAGTTACTGGAAGCCTACTGCAAGAGAAGCAGCAGCTAGGCACAGGCCAGTTTCAGGTTGGGTCATGAGGTGGAAGGATCCCATTTCAATAAGAGATTGGGGATATGGGGGAATTGGCTGGTTATGAAATAGCCATTTCATTCTGCAGAGTAATCGTGATTGTTTAAAATTGCCAATCTAACTGTGCTTCAGATCCTGCTAGGTCAGGGAAGGGTAAAGGGATGAGTCATTGACAAGGTGGGGCAAAACAGCAAGCAAATCTTATTGGACTGAGGTTAGATGTGTTGAGAAGGTAGTTTCTGGAAGTTAAACTGATGAAAACAAAGATCAGAGACATGGTGGTTGTTCAGTTACTCAGTTATGTTTGATTCTTTGCAATCCCATGGACTGCACCATGCCATGCTTCCTTCACCATCTGCTGGAGCTTGCTCAAAATGTATATCCATTGAGTCAGTGACACCATCCAACCATCTCGTCCTCTGTCGTCCCCTTCTCCTCTTGACTTTCATCTTTCCCAACATGGTAGAATGTTTTTATGATATCTTTGGGAAGTCCCCTGGTGGTGGAAGACTAGGGCCACTTTGCCTGAAATGCTTACAGACCCCGGTAGGATCTCTATATAATATGTTGCCTGAAATGGTGATGTAAGATAGTATGGCATGGCTTCTTTAAATGTCTAGGTTGGTTATCATGCAGGGATTAAGGATATGAAATATGGAGTTGTTCTTGGGCTTCCCTGGTGGCTCAGATAGCAAAGAATCACCTGCAGTGCAGGAGACCTGGGTTTAATCCCTGGGTTGGGAAGATCCCCTGGAGAAGGGCATGGCAACCCATTCAAGTATTCTTGCCTGGAGAATCCCCATGGACTGAGGAGCCTGGTGGGCTACAGTCCATGGGGTCGCAAAGAGTCGGACACAACTGAGTGACTAAGCACAACACAATGAGTAAGTAGAGGCCATATTATGTTAAAGTTTTATTTATCTGAAGAGCAGCAGCTTTGAAGAGAAGAGACATAATTAAAGACATTTTAAAGCAATCTCTCCAGCTGCTGTCAGAAGATTGGATAGTAGGGAACAGAAGTGGATTTAGGAAAATAGTTAGAAATGATTACAGAAGTTCAAGTGAGAGATGATGATATCTAAATTAAAGGTGTAGGGTGTGAATGGAGAGGAGTAGACAGAGCTAAAAGGATGTTTATTAATATATAGCAAAAAGACACAAAGCCAAAGAGGAGGAGATCTTTGCAGAAGGTAAGAGGAGAATCAACCCCTGAGTGTTAACACAAAGGAGGGAAAGAGTTAAGAAAGAAAGACAAATAATAGTGTTGAATGATTTAGATATAAAATATAGTAAGAAGTAATATTTGGCACCCGTTACTTACCAGTTATGTATGTAATGCTTACAATAACCCTAAAAAATGTGTATTATTTCTATATTTCAGTGTCAAAACCAAGGCTCACAGAAACATGGGTATATGTGACAAATTCTAGCTCAAATCTAATTCCAAATTTCAGTGTTTGCCGTATTTCTTCAATTTTCTAAGACACCATGAATTTAAAAATGCCTTTTCAAAGTGCAGGGGAAAAACCCATTTGGCTGAATGTATACGTGGAATATGAGACTAATGAGAAACATAAAAAAAGTGAAACTAAGTCAGTCTTGAGGATAAGTAGAAGTAGTTGTTATGATGCAGCTGCTACTGATAGAATGATAATAAAGTTAATGATGATAGTGATGATGGAAAAAATAAAAAGCAATGTTAAAGCCTAAGAGGTTTTTTATTCTGGATCCATAATTTACTATTTTGTGAATGAAAATTGCATATAGCATCTTTTCTTCAACAAAAACATTTTGTTCCAAAGCTATATATAACTTGTCATAGTTTTTTGTTTGCTCTTTTTATACTAAGCAGTTTTTGCATTGTCATCTTTTGCTATCTTTATTTTTTGTTTTGATAGCTGTAATTTTCTCCTTTAGGTATTGGATCAGGAGTTAGTTTTCAGTTGAACAATCAACATAAATTCAACATCCTAATACTATATTCAACTACAAGGTAAGGCTATCTACTTAGCAGCCTACCTGAGACACCAGTAATAGAATATTTTAGAGGGGGTGAAGCCTGTTTAGTGTTAGTTTATGTTTTATATTTACATTTTTCTTATAGAAAGGAAAGAGATAGAGCAAGAGAAGAACATACAAGTGCAGTTAACAAGATGTTCAGTATACAGAATGAAGGGGACGATCAACAAGGGAGCCGGTACAGTGTAATTCCACAAATTCAGAAGGTGTGTGAAGTTGTTGATGGGTTCATCTATGTTGCAAATGCTGAAGCTCATAAAAGTAAGCATTATCTTATTTTCTTTTAAAAAACACTTTCTGTGCAAAGCAAATAATAAAGTATTTTTATAGGCTTTATTGTGTCTTATTAAGAATATCATGGCTAATTTTATCAGTGTGATTCTGTTAATATTATTACTATCAATATTGGATTCTCAAACCTTGATGTGCATTAGGATCACTTGCAGATCTTGTTAAAAACATGGCAGCCGGATTCCTATCCTGATGGATTATGACTCATAGATGTGGGTTGTGTCTTGGCTCTGTTTTTTTAAACAAACTTTACAGAATTCTGATGCACATTGAGGTTTGCTGCTATAACTACATAGTACTTTTTGTTGTTTCATGCTTCTGTACTTTTAGTTATTGATATTTTGTTTGCTTTTTGCCTTATTCAAATAATTTATGCAGGTAAATGAAAAATTTTAGGTTATTTTAATCATCCAGATAGTAGATTGTGAGTTAGTAGAGTTGGTGAAGTTGGTGGAGTGTTTAATAAAGTGGATTAGTTAAGAACACTCTCCATATATTCTGAATAATTGCCATTCACATTGATAAATAACATGAAAATAGAATACTATTGGGCCATAAGCCGAAATTGTAATTTCTTTCCCAAACCCTTTGTGAACAAGGTAGGACATAAATATGCAATATATTAGTCTCACTTGGAAAAAGGTAGAAGCAGTCCACTGTTGAGAGCATTTACAGTTTATAGTGCACTGAAATTATCTATAACAACAAAAGCCAAATGCAGCTCAACTGTTGACTAATTGGACTTGTCTCACTGCATCAATGGCCTAACAGTAGAAGAAGCATACCCATTTGTAGAAGTAAATCCCTTTTACCTCAGTCTCTTCTGTTCTTCCACATAAAACATCTAGCATTAAATTTAAAAGTATAAGATACAAAAAAAAAAAAAAAAGAAATGACCCATTCTTAAGAGATAAAGCAGTCAATGGAACTAGACCCAGAAATGGCCTCAATATTGGCACCCTCAGAAAAGGACATAAAAAGAACTATGATTAATATGTTGAAGAATCTAGTAGAAAAATGACCAATATATGTGAACAAATAGAGATTTTCAGCAGAGGGAAAGAAGCTATGAAAAAGTCAAATGGGTTTGCTGCTGCTGCTGCTACTAAGTCACTTCAGTCATGTCCTACTCTGTGTGACCCCATAGACGGCAGCCCACCAGGCTCCCCCATCCCTGGGATTCTCCAGGCAAGAATACTGGAGTGGGTTGCCATTTCCTTCTCCAATGCATGAAAGAGAAAAGTGAAAGTGAAGTCGCTCAGTCTGTCCGACTGTTAGCGACCCCATGGACTGCAGCCCACCAGGCTACTGCGTCCATTGGATTTTCCAGGCAAGAGTACTGGGGTGGGGTGCCATTGCCTTCCCCGAATGGGTTTGCTAAATACCAAAAATACAACAGGTGAATAGTTCCTTCAAGGGGCATATCAACGAAGGAAACCTTTTGTGAATGTGAAGATAGATCAATTGAAATTACTCAAAGAGATAGATTTCCCTGGTGGTTCAGTGGTCAAGAATCCACCTGTCAATGCAGGAGACATGGGTTTGATCCCTGGTCCAGGAAGATCCCACATCCTACGGAGTAACTGAGCCTCTGTCCTAGAGCCTGGGAATCACAACTACTGAGCCTGTGTGCTGCAGTTATTGAAGCCCATGCACCCTAGAGGCTGTGCTCTGCAACAAGAGAAGGCACTGCAGTGATAAGCCTGTGTATTGCAATTAGAGAGTAGCCCCCACTTGCCACAACTAGAGAAAAGCCCACATAGCAACGAAGACCCAGCACAGCCAGAAATTAAAAAATAAAAATTTTTAAAAAGGAAAAAAATTGGTAGTGGAGGGCAGAGCAAGAGCTGGGGAAAACCAATGAAGTGTTCTAATTCAGGGGTTGACATTTTCTTAAAGGTCTAGGTAGTACATATTTTAGGCATGTGAGCCATATAATCTCTTACAGGTACTCAGCTATGATACTATAGTGCAAAAGTAGCCATAGACAGTTTGCAAATGAATAGGCTTGGTGGTTTTTACCAAAACACTTACTTACAGAAATATCTATAGTGTGTGGTATGTGGACCCCTGATTCAATTTATATGTGACTGGAGTCCCAAAATATGAAGGGAGTAAGAACAGGGAAAAAGAAATTTCTGAATAAATAATGACCAAATCTATTTCAAAATTACTGAAAGACAATAAACCACAGATCAAAGATTCTCAAAGAACTCCAGCTGTTATAAATAAAAAATACAGATACATCATAGCCGAACTGGTGAAAACAAAAGATAAAGAGAATATCTTGAAGGCAGCCAAGGCAAAGCAAAACATACATATAGAGGACCAAAGATAAGAACAGAGACTCTCTGATAGAATTTTGCTGTAAACTAGATAGTAATGAAGGGAAATCTTTATAGTATTGCAAAGGGTGGGGTGAGATGTGTATAAGAGACAGGTTCAAGTGAGAGATGATGATATCTAAATTAAAGGTGTAGGGTGTGAATGGAGAGGAGTAGACAGAGCTAAAAGGATGTTTATTAATATATAGCAAAAAGACACAAAGCCAAAGAGGAGGAGATCTTTGCAGAAGGTAAGAGGAGAATCAACCCCTGAGTGTTAACACAAAGNCTGTCCGTGGGCTTTCTTTATTTGCAGCAAGCAGGGGCTACTCTTGTTGTGGTTCGTGGGCTTCTCATGGAGCTGTCTCTTATACACATCTAGATGTGTATAAGAGACAGGGGTGGGGTGGGGGGGATAATATCCAGCAGAGATATCTTTCAAAATGAAGGCAAAACAAGACATTTTTTTAGACAAAATCTGAGAAAATTCAGTCAGCAAATTTTTATTACAGTAAATATTAAAGGAAACTTCAGGGAGAATAGTATACCAGGTGGAAAACTACATTTACAGAAAGAAAAAGCCTTGAGATAGAAACAGTATAGCTATACATAAAATATTTTTTTCTAAGTTTAATTTCTTTTATCATTATTTAAAGGAAAACATATTTTTTAAAATAAAGTATATTGTAACAATATTATACAGCATGGTAAGTCAGAAATGGAAATGTTGTATTTGAGGTTCTATATGTGAAGTTATATAATACTTTTTAAAGGTAGACTGTTGTAAGTTTAAAATATACTTTGTAAATCTTTGAGCAACCAACCACTAAAAAAGTGTAACAGAGATATAATTAAATAAGCCAGTAGTGAAGATAAATGTAATTATTAAAGAAGTCAGTTCAAAAGATCACAGGAAAAGAGGGCAAAAGGAACAAAGTCAAAATTCAATAAATATGTGATAGATTTAAATGTACTGTGTTGATAATTACATTCAGTGTTTGCCTTCTATTAATATATAACAAATTACTGCCAACCTGGTGGCTTAAAAATGCATCTATTTATTAGCTCAGAGTTCTTTATGTCAGAAGTCTGAATACAGCATGGCTGGGTTCTCAGCCAAGTGTCTCATAGGCTGAAATTAGGGTGAGAGATGGGTTACATCCCTTTCTGGAGGTTCTGGGGAAAAATCTGCTATCTAGCTCACTCAGATTATTGACTAAATTCAGCTTACTTTTGTAGATCTGAGGTCCCTGTTTCCTTGCTGGCTGTAAACTGGGGGCTGCTCTCAGCTTCACAGGCCATCTTCATTTGCCATGTGACCCCTCTGTCTTCAAATCCAGCAATGGAGAATCTCTCTGACTAGAAAGAATCTCATCTGTTTTAAGGGCTTACCTGACTAGACTAGGCTCACTGATTATAGTCTCCCTTTCTTGAAGTCAGCTGTGTCTTGTAATATAGCCTAACCATGTTGGTGATATCCCATGTGTTTAGAGATTCTTCCCACACTCAGAGGAGGGAATAGAAAAGAATTTGAGTTATTAGGATTATTTTAGAATTCTGCCTACCACCAAATGTCAATGACTGCCACTCCACTGAAAGGCAGAGATTTTTGGTTTCAATAAAAAAGCTAGACTTAATCGTATGTTTAAATTTTAGAAACTCTGGCCTTTGAAAGAAAGGGTAGTGATGGCTACAGAATTTGTGAGAAGAAAATACTTTTATTAGAGTAGTTTTGCTTTTAAACCATAGAAACATGTAAGTGGTACTGTTTCTGTTCTCTCTGATTTCATCTAAATTCTGATCCTTGCAAGGCTGATTAATGTAGTTTTATGAAAGATCAGTAAATGAACACAGCAATAGAGGGATAGATGCAGTTTATTATGTTTGGATCCTGGTAATTTTTATAGTTTTCAATTTTTTATTATTTTTTAAGTAATGAAAATTAAGGATTTTAACTACATTCCTTAGGACATGAATGGCAAGATGAATTTTCTCGTATTATGGCAATGACTGATCCAGCTTTTGGATCTTCCGGAAGACCAATGTTGGTTTTATCTTGTATTTCTCAAGCTAATGTAAAAAGAATGCCCTGTTTTTATTTGGCCCATGAGCTGCGTCTGAATCATCTAAACTACCCATGGATGGTAAGGTTCTATTTTCTCTAGTGAGAAAAATCTCATTTTATTTTTCACTCTAATTTCTAATTGATTTTATTTTTCCTTATTCTTTCTTATTCATTCTTTTTAAAAGAATAGCATTCTAAAAGTCAGTTTTAGTAGCTTAATCAGTGGGAGATATTTGATATCAAAGCTGAATTCCAAGATAAGTAATAAACCTCATATTGATAGTAATTATAAGACAGAAGAGAAGATGGTATTTTTAATCTAAACTCTCTAGAAGACAAAACTTGGTTATTTATCCACAGTTTACTGGGATTTTTTTAGTCCTATTCATTTTTGAGTGTCCAGAAAAATGTCCCACATAATTATAAGTATTTGTATTTTCTTAGTAACAAATTTGTAGTTTCTTAGTAACAAATGATCTCTTTTTATTTGCTCATAGGTCCAGGACACCGAGGCTGAAACTTTAACTGGTTTTTTGAATGGTATTCAGTGGATTCTTGAAGAAGTAGAATCTAAGCATGCAAGATGATCCTCCTCTTCAACCTTGGCAACTGAAAGCATTTGAAACTTGTTACTAAGGTCGTGGTGTGGATATTTGCTCAAGTCAGCTCATTCTGCCCTGCCTTTTTGCAGGTAGGCTTTATGTTGGACAGCTGTCACCACTCTAATTTTTATATAACTTTTACTTTTTTCCTTACATCAATTACAAGAAAAAAGTTCCAGTGGTAGCATTTGGCCCCAGAATGAACCTTTTAAGATTTTTAATAACTTTCATATATACATTTTTTAATATTAAATTCTGAAAAAAAAAAAAAACAACACCAAGTTTGTGCCTCTCTCATTCTTCGTGATTTCTCTTCTGTTCAGTTCAAAGATTGCCATCGTGGGGAATAGCAACTTTGCTAAGCTTTCAGTAGGTTCATTTCAAGGGTACTTAACTGGTTATCAGAAAATAAGTTTATTCTATTTTTAATAAATATACTGCTTAAAGATTGGAATATTCACTGAAATTTCATTTACTGCTATGGCCATACAATTTCTGTTTCTTTTCTGAGATGGTAGGAATTAACTTTTTGTCTTATTCAATACTAATTCAGTGAAAATAACTGGAAATTCTTGCTGTTTTCAAATTATCTGAAAGCTCATGAAGTGCTAAAGCCAGATTTTTTCCTTGTTCATGAAGAAAATATTCCAGAGACATTCATGATCATATGACCTCCTACTCACTAATTGCTTCCACTTTGCAGAGGAAACAGTGCTCCTATCTCAGTGGAATTGAGGGATTTAAAAATTACAGTTGAAAAGAGCATTATATTCTCAGTCGTGCTGCCTAAGAAACAGCCTCCGTCCTACAAGCAGGTGCCATTCTGAAGAAAGGAGCTCTCACATCTTCGGTGCACTTATCCATCCCTTAACTTGAGCATTTGTAGTTGGGGGAAGAGTGAGAAATGCTGACGTCCTGCTTTTCCTAGAAAGGAAGTCCTCTGGCTTGGGGACAGAGTGCTGTTTCCTTGACTGCCTTTGTCTAGAATGGAGTTTCTGTCTTTCTGAGCTGGAGGAGGGATGTCTTGGTTCAAATCCCACATACTCTTACTGTTCTTACTGAGTTGTTGTTGTTTTTTGCTGTGTACTCTTAGATTTTAATGATTTTTTAAAATTAATTTTCTCCAGTTTCTCTGGGGAACCATTACATGGTACTCTTCATGCTATTATGCCAAAAATACATCCTTTCCACTTTTAATTATGTGTAGTTAGGTGACTCAGATGGTAAAGAATCTGCCTGCAGTGCAGGAGACCTGGATTCAATCCCTGTGTTGCGAAGATCCCCTGGAGGAGGGCATGGCAACCCACTCAGGTATTCTTGCCTGGAGAATCCCCATGGACAAAGGAGTCTGGGAGGCTACAGTCCATGGGGTCGCAAAGAGTTGGGCATGACTGAGTGACTAAGCACATGTTACCTCATTCTTTACTGATGTTGGTAATTTATTTTCTTTTTTTCTTCATGACCAATCTGGCTAGAGTTTTATTGATTTTATTATTCTCAAAGAGCCAGCTTTTGGTCTTACTGATTTATTCTATATTCTGTTTCATTGATTTATGCTCTTATCTCTATTTTTCTGCTTTTTAAATTATAGAACTTCAATTTCTTTTTTTTTTTATATTATTAAGGTACAGATTTAGGACATTGTAGGCTTGAGGTACAGTGGTAAAGAATATTCTGCCAATGCAAGAGGTGCAAGAGACAGGTTCCATCTCTAGGTCGGGAAGACCCTCAGGAAAAGGAAATGACAACCCACTTAAGTGTTCTTGCCCAGAAAATTCCATAGAGGAGCATGACGGGCTACAGTCCATGGGGTTGTGAAGAGTCAGACACTACTGAGTGACTGAGCACGCACATATGCATGGGGTTGCAAAGAGTTGAAGATGACTGAGCAGTTCTTTGAGTATGCATGCATTGACTGTATTGCACTTACATATATTGTAAATTCCAGAAGACAGTGTTATCAATTTTTGATGAAACAGTCATATGTATTAAAAAGAAATTAAAAGAAGAAAAAAATTTTAAAGTAATAAAAGTAATCTTTTATTCTTTTCAAGATATAGGCATACCTCATTTTATTGTACTTTGCTTTATTACATTTCATAGTAACTATGTATTTTACAAATTGAAGTTTTGTGGCAACCCTGCACTAAACACGTCTATCAGCACCATTTTTCCAGCACCATTTGTTCACTTAATATCTCTGTCACATTTTGATAATTCTTAACAATATTTCAAGCTTTTTTTTTTTTTTTTTTTCTGTATTTGTTATGGTGATCTGTGAGAGTTAGACATGCCTGAAGCAACTTAGTAGCAGTAGCAGAAGATAATCAGCATTTTTTAGGAGTTAAGTATTTGTTAAGATATTTACATTGAATTTTTAAATTTTATTTATTTATTTTAATTGGAGGCTAATTACCTCACAATATTGTGATTTTTTTTGCCATACATTGACATGAATCAGCCATGAATGTACATGTTTCCCCTGTCTCGAACTGCCCTCCCACCTCCCTCTGCATCCAATCCCTCCGGGCCATCCCAGTGCACCAGCTTTGAGTACCCTGTTTCATGCATCAAACTTGGACTGGTGATCTATTTCACATATGGTAATATACATGTTTCAATGCCATTCTCAAATCATACCACCCTCACCTTTACCCACAGGGTCCAAAAGTCTGTTCTATACATCTGTGTCTCTTTTGCTGTCTAGCATATAGGGTTGTCATTACCATCTTTCTAAATTCCATTTATATGTGTTAGTATACCGTATTGGTGTTTTTCTTTCTGACTTACTTCACTCTTAATAGGCTCCAGTTTCATCTACCTCATTAGAACTGATTCAAATGCGTTCTTTTTAATATATGAGTAATAGTCCATTGTGTATATGTACCACAACTTTCTTATCCATTCATGTGCCAGTGGACATCTAGGTTGCTTCCATGTCCTAGCTATTGTAAATAGTGCTGCAGTGAACATTGGCATACACATGTCTCTTTCAATTCTGGTTTCCTTGGTGTGTATGCCCAGCATTGAGATTGCTGGGTTATATGGCAGTTCTATTTTCAGTTTTTTAAGGAATCTCCACACTGTTCTCCATAGTTGCTGTACTAGTTTGCATTCCCACCAACAGTAAGAGGGTTTCCTTTTCTCCACATCCTCTCCAGCATTTATTGTTTCTGGACTTTTTCCTCTCTGCTTCATTTATTCCTACCATTCTGTCTTCCATCTCACTTATCCTATCTCCTGCCTCAGTTATTCTACTGTTGGTTCCCTCCAGAGTTGCTGTTGGTCTCAGTTATTGCATTATTCATTATTGATGGACTCTTCTTTATTTCTTCTAAATCCTTGTAATATTTCTTGCATCTTCTCAATCCTTGTCTCTAATCTATTTATCTGTAACTCCATTTTGTTTTCAAGATTTTGGATCATCTTTATTATCATTCTGAATTCTTTTTCAGGTAGACTCCATATCTCCTACTCTTTTTGTTTGGTGGGCATTTATCATGTTCCTTTACCTGCTGAATATTTCTCTGCCTTTTCATTTTGTTTAGATTGCTGTGTTTGGGTGACCTCTCTGTAGGCTGGAAGTTTGTGGTTCCTCTTTATTGTGGAGCCTGCTCGCTGCAGATGGGGTTGGACTAGTGGCTTGTCAGGTTTCCTGGATAGGGGAGCTTGCGTCCGTGTTCTGGTGGGTGGAGCTGGATCTCTTCTCTCTGGAGTGCAATGAAGTGTCCAGTTGTGAGTTCTGGGGTGTCTATGGTTTTGGTATGGCTTTGGGCAGCCTGTCTTTTAATGCTCAGGGCTGTGTTCCTGCTTTGCTGGAGAATTAGCCTGGTATGTCTTCTTATGGAACTCATTGGCTCTTAGGTGGAGCTTGGTTTCAGGGTAGATATGGAGGCTTTTGGATGAGCTATTGTCTATTAATGTTCCCTGGAATCAGGAGTTCTCTGATGTTCTCAGGTTTTAGAGTTAAGCCTCCTGCCTCCGGCTTTCAGTCTTATTCATAGAGTAGCCTCAAGACTTCTCCATCCATACAACACAGATGATAAAACATCTAAGTTAATGGTGAAACAATTCTCCCCAGCAAGGGACACCAAAGAGGTTCACAGAGTTACATGGAAGAGAAAAGGAAGAGGGAGATAGAGGTCACCAGGAGGAGAAGAGGGAGAGTCAAAGAGGAGAGAGCAATCTAGCCAGTAATCAATTTCCTATGTGCTTTCCACAGTCTGTAACACCCAGAGAGAGTCACAGAGTTATTTAGAGAAGAGAAGAGGGAGGAGGGAGATAGAGGTGACCAAGAGGAGAAGAGGGGGAAGTCAAAAAGGGAGAGACCAATCTAGCCAGTAATCAGTTCCCTCAGTGTTGTCCACAGCCAAGAACACCCAGAGAGAGTCACAGAGTTAAGCAGAGATGAGAAGGGGAAGGGAGGAGATAAGAGGTGGCCTGGGGGAGAAAAGGGAGTGTCAAAATGGGAGAGAGCAATCAAGTCAGTAATCGCACCCCTAAGTGAAAGTGGATACTGAAGATTAGATTCTTAAAAAGGTACAAAATTGATAGCAAATACCAAAAAGCAAAGATTAAAAATCTAGTGTAGAGGCTAGACTCTCAAAAATGCAATATTAAAAATACAAAACAAAATCACAAAAATTGTGAAAAGTATATATGAAGTTTGCTTTAAAAATGGGGTCTTTTTTTGGCAAGGTAACAGGAGGTTATAGAAATGAAAATTAAAAGAGAAATGAACTTGAATTAAAAAAATTAAAAAGTGATAAGAGTAAAAATATATTTAGGAATTTCTCTGGAGCTGTTGTGGGCAGTGTGGGGTCAGTTCAGTTTCAGATAGTTCCTTGTTCCAGCTTATACTTGTTCTCAAGGTCTGTAGGCTGCCTCCAAAGCTTAGTCAATGTTAACTACAGGGTTTTAATCTGTTGCACCTGTCACTTCCAGAGCGATTCCCTCTTCTTTGTTTATTTTGACTTCCTCTGTTTGCAAGTCTCTTTAGTGTCTAATTTCTGCCCTGACACAAGGCGGTGAAGGTGGTCACTTATTTAGGCTTACTTGTTCAGTTGTGTTGTGGGGAAGGAGGAACACTGCAAACAAATTTTGCTGACGTGTATGGGGAGTGCTCGCAGTGTATGGACTGCACTGGCTTTGCCCCAGCTCACAGCGGCATGTGCTTTCTGGGTCTACACTGCTCTGGCTCCAGAGTGCTCTGCAGGGCAATGTCCAAAAAGGCCCTACGTTTCATGCACTTCCCAGGTCTAAGCCACACAGGTTCAGGTTATCGGGTGCTCCTCAAGGGCACAGACTCGGTTGGGCGTGCATTTTGTGCCCTTCCCGGGTCTGACCAGCTCAGGCGACCAGGTGCTTGGTGAGCACACTGTCCCAGGTGGGCCGTGTGTCTTAATCACCCCCTTGGTCCGGGCCCCTCAGCTTCCCAGTGTACCACGAGAGCATGGTCATAGGTGTGCTGTATGTCTCCTTTGGGGAGCTGATCTCAGGCTGTGGCCCTCCTGGCAGATGTAAACCATCCAGGATCCCAGGAAGATGTGATTAACAACTGGGAGCCTGCTCACAGTTTGCTGGAGGATGCTGGTCTCTGGGGCCGAGATTAGAGCAGTCCCTTGCCTTCCAGCTCTGGCTGTTGCACACCTGCTTCTCTGCCTCCCGTGGTGGTGGGGAGGGGCCTATATGCAGCCAGGTATTCACTCAATCTTTGGTATTCATTCAATCTTTTTGTTCTGTGAGCAGGCCAGGCTGTGAGTTAGAGCCTTTGGTGGGAAAGTTCTCTCTCTCTCTCTTTCTTTTTTTTTTTTCCTTTCTGGCGATCTCACAGTTTGGGTTGCTATTTCACCTTAGCCCCTTCAGATTGTCCTCAGGGCATTCAGGCCTGGTCCTTACACTCAGGACCGATAATGCCACCCACACCTCCCTGTCCAGACCCCCCTTGCTGCTGGTGGATACCAGCCTCTGGACTACTACTCTGCTGGCAGTTGTGGTTAGGTGCCTATTCTGTGTGTGTGTGTGTGTGTGTTTTTTCTCCCAGTTATGTTGCCCTCTGAGATTTCAAAACTCCCCACAGACCTGCCTGTGAGAGCGTTTCCTACTGTTGGAAACTTCTCTTTCACAACTCCCTCCCCAGGACGGATCTCCATCCCTAACTGTTTTGTCTCTCTTTTTGTCTTCTATATTTTGTCCTACCTCCTTTCAAAGAGAATAGGCTGCCTTTCTGAGTGCCTGGTGTCCTCTGCCAGTATACAGAAGTTGTTTTGTGGAAGTTGCTCAGATCTTTTGATGAATTTGTGGGGGAGAAAGTGGTCTCCTTGTCCTATTCCTCCACCATCTTGGGTCTGCCCCCTTACATTGTATTTTTAAACATAATGTTGTTGCACACTTAATAGACTACATGAATTTGTGCATGCTCAGTCACTCAGTCATGTCTAACTCTTTGTGACCCCATGGACTGTAGCTTGCAAGGCTCCTCTGTCCATGTAATTTCCCAGGCAAGAATTCTGAAATGGGTTTCCACTCCAGGGGATCTTCCCAACCAGGATCAAATGCATGTCTCTCGTGTCTCCTGCATTGGCAGGCAAATTCTTTACCACCACACTACCTGGGAAGCCTACAGTATACTGTAAACATAACTCTGTATGTATTGTGTTAGCCAAAAAATTCATTCATTTTTTCTGTAGCCTGACTCTAGTAGTGCTTAGTTGTCTTTAATTTCAGTCAAAGCAATTTTGTTAGATTGTATTGTAACAGTTCTCATATCAGCATGCATTTAAAAACTTACCAACATTGGTGAATTTTTGTGTAGCCATTTTAACGTTGAAGATGGAAGAAAAAACCTCATTTTTGGCATGTTATGCTGTATTATTTAAAGAAAGGTAAAAACATACCTGAAAAACGAAGATTTGTTCCATGTATTTAGAAGGTGCTGACCCTGATCAAACATGTCAAAAGTGGTTTGCAAAGTTTCTTCCTAGAGATTTCTCTCTGGATGATGTTCAGACCAGTTGAAGTTGATAGTGATCAAATCAAGACATAATTGACAACAATCAATGTTATACCACTTGGGAGGTAGCTGACATTCTCAAAATATCCAAATCAGTGTTGAAAATCATTTGCACCAGCTTGGTTATATTAATTGCTTTGATGTTTGGTTCCACGTAAATCAACTGAAAAACTTCTTGACTATATTTCCACATGCAATTCTCTACTGAAATGTGACAAAAGTATTCCATTTTTAAAACAAATTGTTATGGGTGATGAAAACTGCATACTGTACCATAATGTAGAATGGAAGAGATTGTGCTTGAACAATCACCAACCACACCAAATTCCAATCTTCATCCAGAAAAGGTGATGCTGTGTATATTGTGGGATTGGAAGGGAGTCTTCTTTTAACGTCTTCTGGAAAATCAAATGATTAATTCCAACAAGTAGTGCTCCCCGTACTACTAGGAGAACAATAGAATGGGAAAGACTAGAGATCTCTTCAAGAAAATTAGAGATACCAAGGGAACATTTCATGCAAACATGAACTCAATAAAGGAGAGAAGTGGTATGGACCTAACAGAAAGAGAAGTTATTAAGAAGAGGTGGCAAGATTACACAGAACAATTGTACAAAAAAGATCTTCACAACCCAGATAATCACAATGGTGTGATCACTCACCTAGAGCCAGAAATCCTGGAATGTGAAGTCAAATGGGCCTTAGGAAGAATCACTATGAACAAACCTAATAGAGGTGATGGAATTCCAATTGAGCTATTTCAAATCCTAAAAGATTATACTGTGAAAGTGCTGCACTCAATATGCCAGCATATTTGGAAAACTCAGCAGTGGCCACAGGACTAGAAAAGGTCAGTTTTCATTCCAGTCCCTCAGAAAGGCAATGCCAAAGAATGTTCAAACTACTGCACAATTGCACTCATCTCACACGCTAGTAAAGTAATGCTCAAAATTCTCTAAGCAAGGCTTCAACAATATGTGAACTGTGAACTTCCATGCTGGAGTCCAGCTCCAGCAGCCAGGGAATCAACCTGAAGAGAGAAGCAGTGTCAGCGAGAAATGAGGCAGCCTCTCAGTTTTCTTGGACTGCCTATTTATTTCAAGCTTAAGATTCTCTTTTATACTTTTACAAAAGCATTAGGTCAGAGGTTTGACATTTTCAGTTTCCCCTGACCCAGATTTGTTGTCTCCATAAGTCATTGTTGCCCCTCAAAAGGAGTTCCTGCCTCAGTGATTCTCTTTCTTCTTCTCATGTGTCCATATGACTACATTGTAACTCATGCTAATGTCTGAGCTGCATACCACATTCCTCAGTTTATTTCTTATCTTTCTAAGTCCTGTTTGCCCCTAGTATCCTAAGCTTACTATTTCTTTAGAAGGGCTTCTAGCTATTAATATCTTTAAAGTTCCTAATCTCTATAAACTATAGTAGAATATGCTAACATTACAACATTCCTTAAATCTTTAGCTTCTAACTATTTTAATTATTCCTAAGCCCTAAATTCAGCAAACTCCTTTGCCATAAACACTTTCCTCACAAATAGGCTTCAGATAGCAATCCCTCCCATGGCCTCAAGTTGCAGCCTATCTGCTCACCCTGGAACACTCTTTTGTAAAAGTCCTTGAACAAATGTCAATGATAAGCTATGAATTATTCTCTGAGCACAGCTGCAGAAGGCTTTGTGCTTTCTCATGCTCCTCTCAAGAGCAATAAGCACCTTAATATTCTTTTCAGTCAACTCAGCCGAGGAGAGGAAAAAAACAAGTCATAATCACAAGGCCTAACTCCTTCATCCTGGGTCCGTGCCTGTGGGACAAGGAGAGGGAGTTGGGGCTGTGCCTCCATTTTTTCAGTAATGCCTAACGCAGCTCCTGACACTTCCAGATGTTCAAGCTGGATTTAGAAATGGCAAAGGAACCAGAGATCAAATTGCCAACATCTATTGATCATCGAAAAAGCAAGAGAGTTCCAGAAAAACATCTATTTCTGCTTTATTGACTATGCCAAAGCCTTTGACTGTGTAGACCGCAATAAACTGTGGAAAATTCTTCAAGAGATGGGAATACCAGACCACCTGACCTGTCTATTGAGAAATTTGTATGCAGATCAGGAAGCAACAGTTAGAACTGGGCATGGAACAACAGACTGGTTCCAAATAAGAAAAGGAGTACGTCAAGGGTGTATATTGTCATCCTGCTTACTTAACTTATATGCAGAGTACATCATGAGAAACACTGGGCTGGCAGCACAAGCTGGAATCAAGATTGCCGAGAGAAATATCAATAACCTCAGATATGCAGATGACACCACCCTTATTGCAGAAAGTGAAGAAGAACTAAAGAGCCTCTTGAGGATGAAAGAGGAGAATGAAAAAGCTGGCTTAATGTTCATCATTCAGAAAACTAAGAGCATGGCATCCGGTCCCATCACTTCATGGCCATAGATGGGGAAACAGTGGAAACAGTGTCAGACTTTATTTTTTGGGGCTCCAAAAATCACTGCACATGGTGACTGCAGGCATGAAATTAAAAGATGCTAGGATGAAAGAGGAGAATGAAAAAGCTGGCTTAATGTTCATCATTCAGAAAACTAAGAGCATGGCATCCGGTCCCATCACTTCATGGCCATAGATGGGGAAACAGTGGAAACAGTGTCAGACTTTATTTTTTGGGGCTCCAAAAATCACTGCACATGGTGACTGCAGGCATGAAATTAAAAGATGCTTGCTCCTTGGAAGAAATGTTATGACCAGCCTAGACAGCATATTAAAAATCAGAGACATTACTTTGTCAACAAATATCTATCTCGTCAAGGCTATGGTTTTTACAGTAGTCATGTATGGATATGAGAGTTGGACTATAAAGAAATCTGAGTGCTGAAGAATTGATGCTTTTGAACCATGGTGTTGAAGAAGACCTTTTAGAGTCCCTTGGGCTCCTTGGAGTGTTGATTGGATGGACTGATGTTGAAGCTGAAGCTCCAATACTTCGGCCACCTGATGCAAAGAGCTGACTCATTTGAAAAGACCGTGATGCTGGGAAAGATTGAGGGTGGAAGGAGAAGGGTATGACAGAAGATGAGATAGTTGGAAGGCATCACCAACTCAATGAACATGAGTTTGGGTAAACTGTGGGAGTTGGTGATGGACAATGAGGCCTGGTGTGCTGCAGCCCATGGTGTCACAAAGAGTCAGACACAACTGAGCGACTGAACTGACTGAGTGCTTCCAGTTAGACCAAAGCAGTACTTGACAAAAAGTGTAAGAGTGGGTCAACAGAAGATGCATTATCTTCCATCAGGATTATGCACAACTGCATGTTTCTTTAATGAATAGGCTAAAACTGTTACAGCTTAGTTGAGATGTTCTGATTCATCCTCTGTATTCATCAGACATTGTAACTTTGGATTTCCATTTATTTCAGTCTTTACAAAATTCTCTTAATGGAAAAAGTTTCAGTTCCTATTGTAAAAGGCACCAGGAAGAGTTCTTGGCTCAAAATGATAAAAGGTTTTGGAAGACGCAGTTAAGAAGTTGCCTGAAGAATGGCAAAAGAGAGTGGAACAAAAGGTGAAACTGTTACTCAGTAAAGTTCTTGGTGCAAATGAAAAATGTGTCTTTTATATTTATTTGAAAACCAAAGAAACTTTTTGGCATCCCAATATTTGGGAACTGAACAATTTGTGTGACTCTATTGTGATATTTGCTTTATTGTACTGGTATGCCAATACCAGCATTGGTATGCCAAGATATGCCAATATATATAAAATCATTGGTTAACAATTTTATTCTCTCAGCCCTTCAAGATGTTCTTTTATTCTATTCTATACTCTAATTTCTAATAAGTCATTCACTAATTGCATCTTCATCCTTTGAATATAGTTTTTTTTTTTTTTTTTTTACTGCTTTCAAGTTTACTTTTTATCTTTGTTTTCAACACTTTCGTTATAGTGTGTCCAGGTATGATGTCTTTATATTTATCCAACTTGGAGGTTGTTAGTGAACATATTGAATATAGAAATTCATCTCATTAACCAAGTTAGGAAANAATAGTTTTTTTTTTTTTTTTTTTTTACTGCTTTCAAGTTTACTTTTTATCTTTGTTTTCAACACTTTCGTTATAGTGTGTCCAGGTATGATGTCTTTATATTTATCCAACTTGGAGGTTGTTAGTGAACATATTGAATATAGAAATTCATCTCATTAACCAAGTTAGGAAATTTGGGGTCATTATTTCTTCAAATATATTTTATTCTCCTTTCTTCTTTTGTTCCCTTTTAGGTCACCATTGTGTAACACTATAAAATATGTTGTTATTTAACCTATCCCTGACTCTTTGCTCATTTTTTTTTTCAATCTTTTTCTGTAATCTGGGCAGTTTCAATTGATTAATGTCCCTCAAACTCCTCTTTTATCTCTGTCTTCTTCTCTATCTTTTATCTCTATCTTGGGTTAAATAAACCCCCAAAATTTTTCAGTTAGATGTCATGTTCTACAGTTTCCTTTTTTTAAAGTTTATTTTTCTATACTCTAATTTTTTTCATTGAGATTTTTTTCATTGAGAGCATAAGTTCCTTTACATCACTGAAAATGATTGTGATGACTACTTTAAAATCCTTGTCTGTTAATTTCAAAATCTGAAAGAATGGATTTCAGTTGATTTTCTTTTATTAAGGAAAAGAGTGTCATTCTCATTTTTCTTTGTTACATTGCAGAATTTTTTATTGTATCCTGAAAAATAAATATATTAATTTGTGGAGACTCTGGATTCTGTTATTTTTCTCTAGTAGTTCATGTTGTTTTCATTTGAACAGTTAACATGTTTAAATATAAATTTGCAGGTTCTATCCGGTTTGGGCAATAGCTGTACTCTCAGTTCATATCTTTAAGTAAGCAGCATAAGTGGTTTTGAACACAAGATTCAGACAAAGATATAGACAGAGAATTGGGGGTTTCCCTTCCTAGATTTTTCTTTTCTAAGTCCTCCCCTTGTCTCTCTAATGACTGCAATTGGCCTGTGTTGGTAGGCTTATTCCTCATGCCCCAGAGGCTGTGATTATTCTACCAGTTCCCCATGCTACAATGTATATATACCAATGCCTACCCACAATCTACAAGTTAAAAAAAAAGTGGGAAATTACTCTGTCAAACTTCCCAGAGAGTGTATATTTTCTACCACAATTTGCCTGCTTCTCTTGACTGTGTAGTTGTATCAGGTAGCTGCTTTTTTATGTTATATTCTTTGCAGAAGAGTTAGCCCAGTAGCAAATTGTAATGTCAAAAATCATTTTGACACTTTAGCTATGTCACTTTATATTATTTTTTAGTACTTGCCCTTTTGTTGTTCAGTCGCTAAGTTGTGTCTGACTCTCTGTGACCCCATGGGCAGCAGGCTCCTCTGTCCTCCTCTATCTCCTGGAATTGCTCAAGTTCATGTCCATTGAGTTGGTGATGCTATCTAACCATCTCATCCTCTGCCACCCTCTTCTCCTTTGCCTTCAGTCTTTCCCAATATCAGGGTCTTTTCCAGTGAGGTGGCTCTTTGCATCAGGTGGCCAAAGTATTACAACTTCAGCTTCAGTATCAGTCCTTCTAATGAATGTTCAGGATTGCTCTAAGAAAGAATTATAATATACATTTGGAAATAGACTCTTGGGTTGATATTTTTCTTTCAGCACTTTAAAGATATAATTAATTACCTTTGGCTTCCATTGTTTTTGACAAGTGTCAGCTATCTATACTATTTTTGTTCCCTGAATTGAATGAGTTATACTTCCCTGGTTACTTTAACTTTTTCTCTCTCTCTCTTTTTTTTGAAGACTTATTTATTTTTTCACTGTAGTTAATCTTTGGTACAGTGCATGGGCTTTCTCTAGTTGCAGTGAATGGAGGCTGCTCTTTGTTGTGGTGCGCACGCTTCTCATTGCAGTGGCTTCTCTAGTTGTGCAGCACAGGCTGTAGGTGCGAGGGCTGCAGTAGTTGCAGCACATGGGCTCAGTAGTTGCGGTTCTCAGGCTCTAGAGCTGGGCTCAGTAGTGGTAGGGCACAGGCTTAGTTGCTCCATGGCACGTGCGATCTTCCTGGACCAGATGGATCACTGGACCACCAGGGAAGCCCTAATTTTTTTTTTTAATTTTCAGCGGTTTGATCTGATTCAGTGTGATTTCTTAGTTTTGAACTAAAGAACTGAACCTCTTGGATCTCTGGCTGATCATCAGTTTTGGAAAATCTTTAGCTAATATATTTAAATATTTCCTTTGTCCAATTATTTCTCTTTACAGCTTCTGGAACTCCCAGTTACAAATATATTAGATCATTTGACATTTTGTCCCACAGGTCTCTGATGATATTATTTTTTATTATTTATTTATTTGCCACACCATGCAACTTTTTTTTCCTATTCTACCTAGTTTCTTATTATATATATTCATTTTTTAAAAATTGAGTCATACTTTTTAATTCTAAAATTTTCATTCTCTTAGAGCTTCTCTTTTTCTGCTAAAATTATCTTTTCATTCATCCTATCTTTTCTACTGCATTCTTTAACATATTTAAATACTGATTTTAAAAATCATTTTAAATTAATTTCATCATCTAGGTCATTTGGGAGCCTATCTCTCTATTGACTATACTTTCTCTTGACTTCATTTTTCCTTTTTCATTATATATTTTCTATTTTTAAAAAATTATATGCGGAGAATTTTTCCTTAAGAGAATAGTAGATTGTGAAATAGATAATACTTTTTATTTTGTCTTTTGTTTTTTAGGCAGGTTCATTCATCCTTCCATTTTCATCAGTCAGTCTTGGTTGACTTGGAGCTGGACCATGTCTTTATTTAACTTATCTCTTTTGCAAATCAGATCATATCTTTCCATTGATGTCAATCCCCAATATGTTATGCTACCACCAAAGAACTGATCTCATTGATACCATCTGGAAAGGAATTGGGTTGCCTGTATAGTCAGTTTCAGTTCATCTCTAGATGTAATTCTAACAGAGTCTTGAAACCTAAGCACTGAACAAAAATGTTAGAGATTTTTCTGCCTTCTTTGTCTCTTGCTAAAATTCCTGCAGGAATGACTTGGTAGGTTCAGTGAGTTGTCTTCACCTCTGGAGTTCTTTCATCTATTCAATACAATATGTTGTGCTAGTGATTTTGTCATTAAAGACTTCAGTGGTATTTTTCTCATCTCAGGAAAATCTTGCTTTCTATGATGGGGCTGCTATCCCATCCAAAGATAGCCAAAATAGGCAATTGGTTCCATAAAAGCAGTGCAGCTCTTTGATCACTAAAATAGCCTGATTCTCTCTGGAATTTAGTTTATTCAGATTCCTTTGTATATACTATTGTTTGATGACTTAAAATATAATTTTCATTTTATCCTGTATTTTATTATTGCAATAATAATCTTTTGTGACCTTCTACAATCTATCTGAAAACAACTGTTAGTGGCTTTTACACTGTCTTTTAAACACCTTATCACCTGTGATCTCCTAGATTACAATGTTCATTTGTTAAAACATTTTTTGTATTATGTCCATGCTTTATCTGAACTATACTAACTTACTATTATTATATATTGTGAGAAGTTCTCACATAGTCTCATTTTCCTCATTATTTTCATCATTATTTCATTTATACTACACAGTATGATGACATTTTACTACTTTTTGGTGGAGTTTTGTTTACCTTTGTATTCTTTGATTCTTGGAATAAATAAATCCTAAGCAAATTTGTATAACATATGAGATCTTATTCTTGACACCAGTCTCATCAAATTAAATTTCCTGTATTTAAAAATATCTAGTTGCTTATTTTTCTACATACTGTATAAGAAGTTGTTTGTTAGAGGTGGTATAACTAAATTATCATGTATGAGGACCCTAAAATCGAATTGGTACAGATTCAGATCTTAACTGTATTACTTCATGATCTTGGGCAAGAGCCTGAGTTTTCCTAATTTAAAATGAAGATAAGTAACAGTAATATCTACCTTATAAGGATCTTAAAAGTTTTAAATAAATTAAACATTCCTTTGTCAAATTACTAATTTAACTAAAATTTCTGTTTTATAGCTAATAGTTTGTATCTCTTAAACCCCTCTTAAGGTCCTACCCTTATTATACCCCTCCCCCTTTGCTGTCCTCATTCAGTTCAGGTCAGTTCAGTTTAGTCACTCAGTTGTGTCCGACTCTTTGCAGCCCCATGAGTCGCAGCATGCCAGGCCTCCCTGTCCATCACCATCTTCCGGAGTTCACTCAGACCCACGTCCATCAAGTCCATGATGTCATCCAGCCATCTCATCCTCGGTTGTCCCCTTCTCCTCCTGCCCCCAGTCCCTCTCAGCATCAGATTCTTCTCCAATGAGTCAACTCTTCTCATGAGGTGGCCAAAGTACTGGAGTTTCAGCTTGAGCATCATTCCTTCCAAAGAAATCCCAGCGTTGATCTCCTTCAGAATGGACTGGTTGGATCTCCTTGCAGTCCAAGGGACTCTCAAGAGTCTTCTCCAACACCACAGTTCAAAAGCATCAATTCTTCAGTGCTCAGCTTTCTTCACAGTCCAACTCTCACATCCATACATGACCACTGGAAAAACCATAGCCTTGACTAGACGGACCTTAGTCGGCAAAGTAATGTCTCTGCTTTTGAATATACTATCTAGGTTGGTCATAACTTTTCTTCCAAGTCCTCATTGGTAACCCTAATTTATTCTCTGTATCTGTGCATCTGCTTCTTTTAAAAATAATATACTTTTAAGTCNAAAACCATAGCCTTGACTAGACGGACCTTAGTCGGCAAAGTAATGTCTCTGCTTTTGAATATACTATCTAGGTTGGTCATAACTTTTCTTCCAAGTCCTCATTGGTAACCCTAATTTATTCTCTGTATCTGTGCATCTGCTTCTTTTAAAAATAATATACTTTTAAGTCAGAAATCAGATGAATAATTCACTAATAAAGTAGAAGGTAGTAACTGGTAATAAATCGTTTGCTACCTTGTATAGACTTATTACTTCAGCCTAATTTTTGAGGTTGTATTTATGAACATTATTATGTTCAAGAACCATTTGAATTTTTTCTTCTTTGAGCCTTCAGTTCATGCCTTTTGCGATTTTTCTATTCAGTTGTTCTTTTTTGCACCTCAAAATTTAAAGGCCTGTGTGTATCAGGGAGACTAATCTTGTCTATGATGTATGTTGAAAAAGTATTTTTTCTCAATTTATCAATTTGTCTTCTGACTTAACAGACAGTATTTTGGATGTGCAAAGCTTTTAAAAATGTAGTCTAATTTATTAATGGTTTGTTCGCTGTTGTTCAGTTGCTAAGTTGTGACTTATTCTTTGCCACCCCATGGACTGCAGCACCCTGGGCTCCCCTGCCCCTCACTATAACCCGGGGTTTGCTTAAATTCATGTCCACTGAGTCAGTGATGCCATCTAGACATCTCACCCTCTGTGGCCCCCTTCTTTTGCCTTCAGTCTTTCCCAATATCTTTTCCAGTGAGGCAGCTCTTCGCATCTGGTGGCCAAAGTATTGGAGCTTCAGCTTCAGCCTCAGTCCTTCAAACTAGAATATTCAGGACTGATTTCCCTTAGGATTGACTGGTTTGGTCTCCTTGCCGTCCAAGGGACTCTCACGAGTCTTTTCCAGGACCACAATTCAAAAGCATCAGTTCTTCAGCACTCAACCTTCTTTATGGTCCAACTCTCATATCCTTAATGACTACTGAAAAAACCATAGCTTTGACTATACAGACCTTTGTTGGCCAAATGATATCTCTGGTTTTTAATAATGTATATCGAAGAGTGTTCTGCCTATGTTTTCTTCTAGAAGCGTTATAGTTTCTGGTCTTACATTTAGGTCTTTAATCCGTGTTGGTTTTATTTTTGTATATGGCATTAGAGAATGTTCTATTCCATTCTTTTACATATAGCTGTCCAATTTTCCCAGCACCACTTATTGAAGAGATTGTCTTTTCTCCATTGTATATTCTTGCCTCATTTATCACGGACTAATTGACCATAGGTGTATGGGTTTATTTTGGGGCTCTCTATTCTATTCCATTGATTTATGTGTCTTTTTTCGTGCCAGCACCAAATGCTGTTTTGATTACTGTAGCTTCATAATGTAGTCTGAAGACAAGGAGTGTGATTCCTCCAGCTCCATTCTTTCTCAAGATTGCTTTGGCTATTTGGGGTCTTAATGTTTGCATCAGTTCAGTTCAGTCACTCAGTTGTGTCCAATTCTTTGTGACTCCGTGGACTGCAGGTTTCCCTATCCATCAACCAACTCCTGGAGCTTTCCCAAACTCATGTCTATCTAGTTAGTGATGCCATTGGTATTTCCATACAAATATAAAAATTATTTGTTCTAGTTTTGTGAAAAATACCATTGTATTTTGAAAAATCTCAAAATGTACTTTGATAGAAATTGCATTGAATTTGTATATTACCTTGTGTAGTATAGTCATTTTAACAATATTAATTCTTCCAATTAGGAACATGGTATATCTTTCTATTTGTGTCATCTTTGATTTCTTTTACCAGAGTCTTATGGTCTTACAGATTTTTGAATACCTCATTTACTCTTTAGGTAGGTTTATTCCTGGGTGTTTTATTGTTTTAGATGTGATGATGAATGGGATTATTTATCTTTCTGATAGTTTGCTGTTATTGTATAGAAATGCAGCAGATTTCTCTGTGTTAATTTTGCACCTGCAATTTACTGAATTCATTGATGAGCTCTAGTAGTTTTTTGGTAGCATCTTTAGGATTTTCTATCTTGTATCAGTTCATTTCAGTTCAGTCGCTCAGTCATGTCTGCCTCTTTGTGACCCCATGAATCACAGCACGCCAGGCTTCCCGGTCCATCACCAACTCCCAGAGTTCACTCAGACTCAAGTCCATCGAGTCAGTGATGCCATCCAGCCATCTCATCCTTGGTCGTCCCCTTCTCCTCCTGACCCCAATCCCTCCCAGCATCAAAGTCTTTTCCAATGAGTCAACCCTTCTCATGAGGTGGCCAGAGTACTAGAGTTTCAGCTTTAGCATCATTCCTTCCAAAGAAATCCCAGGTTTGATCTCCTTCAGAATGGACTGGTTGGATCTCCTTGCAGTCCAAGCGACTCTCAAGAGTCTTCTCCAACACCACAGTTAAAAAGCATCAATTCTTCAGTGTTCAGCCTTCTTCACAGTCCAACTCTCACATCCATACATGACTACTGGAAAAACCATAGCCTTGATTAGACGGATCTTAGTCGGCAAAGTAATGTCTCTGCTTTTGAATATACTATCTAGGTTGGTCATAACTTTTCTTCCAAGGAGTA
>SJYX01008011.1:0-39996 GCA_006410675.1 Oreotragus oreotragus | reverse complement strand
AACAGTGGCTGACTTTATTTTTGGTGGCTCCAAAAGCACTGCAGATGGTGACTGCAGCCATGAAATAAAAAGACGCTTACTCCTTGGAAGGAAAGTTATGACCAACCTAGATAGCATATTAAAAAGCAGAGACATTACTTTGTCAACAAAGGTCCGTCTTGTCAAGGCTATGGTTTTCCCAATAGTCATGAATGGATGTGAGTGTTGAACTATAATGAAAGCTGAGCACTGAAGAATTGATGCTTTTGAACTGTGGTGTTGGAGAAGACTCTTGAGAGTCCCTTGGACTGCAAGGAGATCCAACCAGTCCATCCTAAAGGAAATCAGTCCTGAGTGTTGATTGAAAGGACTGATGTTGAAGCTGAAACTCCAATACTTTGGCCAGCTCATGCAGAGAGCTCACTCATTTGAAAAGACCCTGATGCTGGGAAAGATTGAGGGCAGGAGGAGAAGGGGACGACAGAGGATGAGATGGTTGGGATGGCATCATCGACTCAATGGACATGAGTTTGGGTAAACTGTGGAAGTTGATGATGGACAGGGAAGCTGGGTGTGTTGTGGTTCATGGGGTCACAAAGGGTTGGAGTCAACTGAGTGACTGAACTGAACTATGTATCTCTCTCTTTTTTTTTTTTATATTTCCTTAAATATTGTTAACATTACATGTCATATGTAAAATATTTTGTATATTGTATATTTTTATGGTTGTTTTTTTCAAGTACTATTTTCTTAGATTTTTTTTTAGTGACCCTTTTTACCTCTTTCTTTATTTCAGTTTCACTGTTATTTGTTTTAATTTTTGATTATGGCCCTCATTATAGTCCCAGTCTGTGCTGTTCTTCCTTGGTCATCATATAAGCTATAATGACTTTATCTTCATTTTTTCCCCTGTGTTGCTAACTTTCATTTTACATCTTCTTATTTTTATGTTCATTTCTATTTTAACTTTTAAATATATTCTTTAAATTTTTTCACATAAATGCTCATTTAAAGGTATTTAATTTTGATATATGGCCCTCATTATAGTCCCAGTCTGTGCTGTTCTTCCTTGGTCATCATATAAGCTATAATGACTTTATCTTCATTTTTTCCCCTGTGTTGCTAACTTTCATTTTACATCTTCTTATTTTTATGTTCATTTCTATTTTAACTTTTAAATATATTCTTTAAATTTTTTCACATAAATGCTCATTTAAAGGTATTTAATTTTGATTGGCATGTTTTGTTTTCATTTTTCTTTGTATTTGTTTCTGGGGAGTAGTTTTCATCATCTGAAATGTTTAGATTTTCACTGTTTTTATTTTGTATACAATACTTTAAATATAGATATTGTCTTCTATCTTCTGTTAATTTTAGGAATGTCTTACATTTTTCTAGGCCAGCATTAACAATTGTGTGTGGAAAAGGAGTTTGGTAATGGACTTCCCTGGTGGCTCAGAGGTTAAAGCGTCTGCCTCCAATGCAGGAGACCTGGGTTCAATCCCTGGGTCGGGAAGATCCCTGGAGAAGGAAATGGCAACCCACTCCAGTATTCTTGCTTGGAGAATCCCATGGACTGAGGAGCTTGGTGGGCTGCAGTCCACGGGGTCACAAAGAGTCGGACACTACTGAGTGACTTTACTTACTTACTTACTTACTTAGATGTCTTAGCTCATGAGTGCCCTCTTCTGTTGTTAATGGTAAAATGCAGGTTCTTTGATTAATGTATACATTCTTTGAGTGTCATGAAATGATAATTAATGAAGTCTTCTGATNTTGGTGGGCTGCAGTCCACGGGGTCACAAAGAGTCGGACACTACTGAGTGACTTTACTTACTTACTTACTTACTTAGATGTCTTAGCTCATGAGTGCCCTCTTCTGTTGTTAATGGTAAAATGCAGGTTCTTTGATTAATGTATACATTCTTTGAGTGTCATGAAATGATAATTAATGAAGTCTTCTGATATTTCAGTTTTATTTTTGTGTAGAACCTTTATTTTCTATTGCTTATTTCCTTCTTTCCCCTCATCCTCAAACTCATATAAATTCTTCTCCCTAAAGTTATTCCCTTTCCAATTCTTTTCCACTCTTTTCGAGAAGGGGTACAACTCTCATGTCTGATTGCAAACAGTTTCAAGGCTTTCCCTTCTGATTCCCCATAACCAGAACTCTGAACATCTGAGTATCAGGCTTATTCTCAGCATTTATTCCCAAAGGGTGGGACTCTACTTCTTTTGGAAAATATCAATATTCCATACCTTAAATGCTTAGTTGCTGCTCTGATGTGGGCTCCAGTAGTGGCTCTAATGTTTATTTCCCTGGTTATTTATAAATTGAAGTATTTTTTCTGTTTTATTTATGCTGTAGACATAAGTTATTGGTGGTTTTACTTATTCTTTTGGATTTGTATGATATTCAGAAGGTGTATGGAGATTCTAATTTAGGTGACCCCATTTTTCCTATGGTAGTCTAAAATCAAATCACTTTATTTTTTAACAAATGTATTTGTTAGGCAAGTCTTCTTTCCTTGAACTGCAGTTTCCTCCTTATAGTTTTTATCTATCAATTCTAGTTGTATATTCTGAAACAACAAAGAATAAATCAAATATACAACCCATAAAATCTTTTCTCTGGAATAATTATCCTTTGATCCTTCAACCACTCTTCAGGTGGTAAAACTTCAAGTCACCCCTCCCTGCATCTGATCATTCTCTTTATCAAAGATACTAACTTCTCCAGTTCATCCTTTCCTATATGTATTTACCAGCATAACTTGAAAACACTGTTGCTACTAAAAGATGCTAACAGTAGCACTTGGAAAATTCACTCTTAGAACAGTTACTTTTTTTCATGCAAATATAATTATTTATGTAAAGAAATAAAGGAAAATTGAAAACGGGAAAAAGCATCTTTTTATATTTTGCTTTCAACAAAAGACAATCATCAGTTGACTGATCTACAAACACAGCAAGTATTGTTTTGACTGGAAGAACAGTTCATGTGTCTAAATGTTTCAAACCAAATGTAGCAAATAAAAAGTAGAATAGCCTGAATGAATATGAATATTTGTGAATCTTTTAATTAGGAGTCTAAAGCTGCAAACTTAAATAAGAGTACTGCTTTGCTTGTTCTCATTTTATGTAGCACTGGCAGTTACACTTTTTAGGTAATGATGCAAGCAGATCCTAGGTTGCTAAAAGTTTTCAGTACAGATCACAGTATACTTAGCAGGTTCAGATAGGAAGATGATAGGAAAATGTGGGGAAATTAGATGGAGCAAGTGGGAGTTGGAAAAGTGAGCATAGGATTTTCTTACCAACTTCAGGGGTGGCTCTTGTTGAAAATAGAATTATATGAAGCTAAATGATGCATTTTCTCTATGTGACTTCCCTACCTCCACTTTCATTGTGATTTCATATCTTTATTAAATAGCAAAGAAATAAATCTGAAGATTTGGGTTCAGAAAGAAGTATCAGTTTAAGTCTAAAGGATATGGGAACTTGCACCAGGAATACTAGTTTTCTAGTTCGGAGGTATTCAACTTCTGCTCAGCTTTGATACATGAAGGATGATGTTCCCATGTATTACACAAGGCATTTGCATTATCTAGACTTGCCCTCTGTAATTCTGTCTCCCTTTCTCTTTGGAAATATTGAGAGGCAAGTGAAATAAAGTGACTTTACTATGGGATTAAACTTGAATCTTATCAAATTTATTTTAAAGTAAATCTTTCTAAAAGATGATGCTGGCAAATTTGGAAAACTCAGCAGTGGCCACAGGACTGGAAAAGGTCAGTTTTCTTTCCAATCCTAAAGAAAGACAATGCCAAAGAATGCTCAAACTACTGCACAGTTGCACTCATCTCACATGCTAGTAAAGTAATGCTCAAAATTCTCCAAGCTAGGCTTAATCAGTATGTGAACCAAGAACCTCCAGATGTTCAAGCTGGATTTAGAAAAGGCAGAGGAACCAGAGATCAAATTGCCAACATCCATTGGATCACAGAAAAATCAAAAGAGTTCCAGAAAAACATCTACTTCTGTTTTATTGACTAAGCTAAAGCCTTTGTGTGGATCACAACAAACTATGGAAAATTCTTAAAGAGATGGGAATACCCAACCACCTTACCTGTCTCCTGAGAAACTTGTATATAGGTCAAGAAGCAACAGAAGTGGACATGGAACAATGGACTGGTTCCAAACTGGGAAAGGAGTACATCAAGGCTGTATACTGTCACCCTGCTTATTTAACTTCTATGCAGAGTACATCATGAGAAATGCCAAGTTGGATGAAGCCCAAGCTGGAATCAAGATTGCTGGGAGAGACATCAATAATCTCAGATAGGCAGATGACATCGCACTTAGGGCAGAAAGTGAAGAACTAAAGAGCATCTTCATGAAGGTGAAAGAGGAGCGTGAAAAAGCTGGCTTAAAACTCAACAGTCAAAAAATGAAGATCATGGCATCTGGTCCCATCACTTCATGGCAAACAGATGGGGGAACAATGGAAACAGTGAGAGACTTTATTTTCTTGGGCTCCAAAATCACTGCCGATTGTGACTGCAGCCATAAAATTAAAAGACACTTGCCCCTTGGAAGAAAAACTATGACCAACCTAGACAGCATAGTAGAAAGCAGAGACATTACTTTGCCAACAAAGGTCCATATCGTCAAAGCTATGATTTTTCCAGTAGTCATGTATGGACATGAGAGTTGGATCATAAAGAAGGCTGAGTGCCAAAGAATTGATGCTTTTGAACTGTGATGTTGGAGAAGACTCTTGAGAGTCCCTTAGATTGCAAGGAGATCCAACCAGTCAATCCTAAAGGAAGTCAGTCCTGAATATTCATTGAAAGGACTGATGCTGAAGCTGAAGCTTCAATACTTTGGCCACCTGATGCAAAGAGCCAACTCACTAGAAAAGACCCTGATCCTGGGAAAGATTGAAGGTGGGAGGAGAAGGGGACAGCAGAGGATGAAATTGTTGGATGGCATCACCAACTGGATGGACATGAGTTTGATCAAGCTCTGGCAGTTGGTGATAGACAGGGAAGCCTGGCGTGCTGCAGTCCATGGGGTCACAGAGAGACACGACACTGACTGAACTAAACTGAAATCATCATCGAGGTTAGAAATAACTTGATGTATAATAGTCTCAGTCGGACATGACTGAGTGAACAAAAACATAATAGTCTCCAAATATTCCACTAATCAGGCTCTCTCAGACATAATAGAACAGAAGGGCTCACAGACCAAATCAAGATAATTTAATCATGTTGTTAGTTGAATCAACTGAAAGCATACAACAAGGAGCAAAGGGAAAGAAGTGAGATAGGTTAATATACTCAGGGTAGTGTTCAAGCAGGATTAAGTTACTATGCTACCTGAATCCTGTGTTACACATGTTCCTATGTCTTCTTTCTATCCCTCTCCCCACTCTTCCCTTACCTTCTCTCCTTTCCTCTCCCTCCTTCTCTCTCAACCTCTCTCTGTCTTCCTCTCCTCTCTCATATATGAATTCCAAATTAAGTAATTGAGGCCATATAAACACTCTCCTTAAAGAAGAAACCTCTGAGCAAAGCACTGAATCATATAATTATGATGCATCATCCACCTCTAGCCAATCTCTCTATTCTGAATTTTCAGTAAAAGGATTTAGTTATTTGAACACCAGCTGTTGCTCTGTTCTCAATATTGCATATAATAGAAGCATTTGTAAACTACTCATGTCTTTTTCAGTGTACTTAGGAAGACAGAATGTTGATTTTTATTTTAATCACTTCATAATCATTGATTGTGACAAATAGTTTGTATGAAATCCGAGGAACATCCAAAAGAGAGACATCAGGAGCTAATATCAATTAAATTCTTAAATTACATTTTGGGATGAAAACTAAAGCATAGACACTAATGATATAAAATTTATCTCAGATCATTATTTCTTCAAGAAAATTGGAGATACCAGGGGAAAATTTCATGCAAAGGTGGTCATGATAAAGGACAAAAATAGTGAGAACCTAACAGAAGTAGAAGAGATTAAGAAAAGGTGGCAAGAATACACAGAAGAACTATACAACAAAATCTTAATGACCCAGATAAACACAATGGTGTAGTTACTCACCTAGACAGACATCCTAGAGTGTGAAGTCAAGTGGGCCGTAGGAAGCCTTACTATGAACAAAGCTAGTGGAGGTAATGTAATTCTCGCTGAACTATTTTGAATCCTAAAAGGTGATGCTGTTAAAGTGCTGCACTTAATATGCCAGCAAATTTGGAAAACTCAGCAGTGGCCACAGGACTGGAAAAGGTCAGTTTTCATTCCAATCCCAAAGAACGGTAATGCCAGAAATGTTCTAACAACCATTAAATTGTACTCATTTCACCTGCTAGCAAGGTAATGATCAAAATCCTTCAAGCTAGGCTTCAACAGTATGTGAACTGAGTACTTCCAAGTGTACAAGTTGAATTTAGAAAAGAGAAAAGGCAGAAGAAACAGAGATTAAATTGCCAACATCCACTGGATCATAGAAAAAGCAAGAAAATTTAAAAAAAAATCTACTTCTGCTTCACTGACTACACTAAAGCCTTTGACTATGTCAATCAGAATAAACTCTGCACAATTTTTAAAGAGATAGGAATACCAGACCACCTTCTTCCTCCTGAGAAACCTGTTTGCAGGTCAAGAAGCAACAGTTAGAGCTGGACATGGAACAACAGACTGGTTCCATATATGGAAAGGAGTAGGTCAAGGTTGTATGTTGTCACCTGCTTATTTCATTTCTATGCAGAATATATCATGCAAAATGCTGGGCTGTATGGATCTCAAGATGGAATCAAGATTGCTGGGAGAATTCCAGCAACCTCAGATATGCAGATGATACCACTCTAATGGCAGAAAGCAAAGAGGAAATGAAGAGCCTCTTGATGAAGGTAAAAGAGGAGAGTGAAAAAGCTGGCTTAAAACTCAACATTCAAAAAATGAAGATCATTGCTTCTGGTCCCATCACTTCATGGCAAATGGATGTGTAAAATGTGGAAATAGTGGCAGATTTTATTTTCTTGGGCTCCAAAATCACTGCATGCAGTGGCTGCAATCACAAAATTAAAAGACACTTGTTCTTTGGATGAAGAGCTATGACAAACCTAGACAGTGTATTAAAAGGAAGAGACATCACTTTGCTGACAAAGATCCGTGCAGTCAAAGCTATGATTTTTCCAGTAGTCATCTATAGATGTGAGAGTTGGACTGTAAAGAAGACTGAGCTCAAAGAATTGGTGCTTTCAAATTATGGTGCTAGGGAAGACTCTTGAGAGTTCTTTGGACAGCAAGATCATACCTCTCAATCCTAAAGGAATCAATACTGAATATTCATTGGAAGAACTGATGCTGAAGCTGAAACTCCATGACTTTGGCCACCTGCTACAAAGAGCTGACTCACTGAAAAAGACCCTGATACTGGAAAAGATTGAGGGCAAGAGGAGAAGGGGGTGACAGAGAATGAGATAATTGGATGGCATCACTCATGACTCAGTGAACATGAATTTGAACCAACTTTGGGAGATCGTGGAGGACGGGAGCCTGGTGTGCTGCAGTTCATGGGATCACAAAGAGTTGGACACGACTTAGCAACTAAACAACATGATAAAATGGACAAATGTGTGGTGTGAGCTGTATGTGTTTATGTTTCTTCACTTCTAGAGAAATTCCAGAGTAAATTGACTAAGGTACATTACCTAGATAAAGCAGAGTTTGAAAATTCGCCATGTTTTTGACAACTAAAAGGGTTTTTTATACATCCTATGTTACTCCCTCTGTGGAGCAGAAAGTGATCACAGGGAATACTCTTTTTTTTCCCCTGCACTGGGTCTTCGTTGTGGCAGGTGGGCTTTCTCTAGTTATGGTGCAGGCTTCTTGTTGCAGAATATGGGCCATAGAGTGCACAGGTTCAGTAGTTACATCAAATGGACTTCTCTAGTTGTGGTGCAAGGGCTTAGTTGCTCCATGTCATATGTGATCTTAGTTCCCAGACCAGGGATTGAACCCCCATTGCATGCATTGGAATATGGATTCTCAATCATTGGACCACCAGGGAAGTCCCTATGTTAAGCCATTAAATTAAAAGACTTTTACTCCTTGGTAGAAAAGTTATGACCAACCTAGATAGCATATTGAAAAGTAGAGACATTACTTTGCCAACAAAGGTCCATTTAGTCCAGGCTATGGTTTTTCCAGTGGTCGTGTATGGATGTGAAAGTTGGACTGAAGAAAGCTGAGCACCGAAGAATTGATGCTTTTGAACCATGTGTGGTGTTAGAGAAGACTCTTGAGAGTCCCTTGGACTGCAAGGAGATCCAACCAGTCCATTCTGAAGAAGATCAGCCCTGGGATTTCTTTGGAAGGAATGATGCTAAAGCTGAAACTCCAGTACTTTGGCCACCTCATGCGAAGAGTTGACTCATTGGAAAAGACTCTGATGCTGAGAGGGATTGGGGGCAGGAGGAAAAGGGGATGACAGAGGATGAGATGGCTGCATGGCATCACCTACTTGATGAATGTGAGTTTGAGTGAACTCCGGGAGATGGTGATGGACAGGGAGACCTGGCGTGCTGTGATTCATGAGGTCGCAAAGAGTTGGACACGAGCGACTGAACTGAACTGAACTGAACAACACCTAGAGGATCCTACTTGAGTGAATCTGAAAGAGAAAAGCCAGCATTCCAGTGATAATGTGCAGACTATATGGATTAAAAATTTTTTAAAGGCATGATACAAGAATTTCTAATCAAGATAGTAAATTCAGGAAAACAAAGTTTATATTCCTGAATAAACAACAAGAAACTGAATAAAATATATGAAAAAGTTTTTGAAGGTGTTGAACATTAGGCAATAAAGGGATGAGATTCCATTCACTATTTGAATAGATGAGACCTAAATTGTCCAGTTTATTACCTGCAGATTTTCCAAGCCACAAGGGAGAAAGAGTCCAGATAAAGTGTGATGGTCTTCCTAAACTGAGAAGATGAAGCTAGGAATCTCACCAAAAACTGAGAGTTCATAGGGAAGAATATGACAGGAAGAAGCTGTTCAGAGATGGAGAGAGCTCTCTGGAGATCTGAAAAATCTTCCGTGTGTCTTCAGTTGACTACTGGTCACTGTGTGAAGGTGAGAAAACTGCTTGATGTAGAAGGGATTAGAGGAAGTACTGCTCAGTATTTATAGAGGGCTCCAGCCAAATGGAAACTTCATAATTTGTGGGATTTGGATAGAGTACTCAGAGTGTTTTGCCCCAACAGTAGCGGAATCATTCCTAAACTAAATGCTGCTGTTTCCTCCTAACAGTGCTTATAAACTAGACCTGAATGGCTCAAACTGTTCCTAAATAATAACATCACAGAATAAACCTCAAAAATATTTAAAGGAATTCAGAAACACACAGCATCCAACAAGATCAAATTAGTAATGTCCAATAAAAATTATCAGTATGCACAGAGCAAGGTATATGATCCATAAGGAGAAAAATAATCAAAATCAATCTAAATGGGACACAGATGATAGAATTAGTAAACAAGAACAGTAAACAATTATTATATTTCTAAATTTAAGAAACTGGAGTAAATATTGCACATGTTAAGTAAAGATAGAAAGTGTTAAAAAAAAAAACAAAACTCAAGTTAGACTTCCAGGAATGAAAACTGCAGATGAAAAACATACTATTGGGATTAATGATGAAATAGACACTTTAGACACTGGGGAAGAAATGATTATGGAACTTGAAGACATAGTAATGAAACTATATGAATGACGAACATAAGAATGACTGGAAAAAACCAGCATTAGTGAGTATTTAATATTTCTTATAGTACAGATCTGCCAGAGATTTGATGAATCCTCTTAGCTTTTTCCTGCTTTCAAATGGCTCTATTTTGACTTCATATTAAAAGGATATTTTTACTGGATAAAAATTATAGATTAACTATTTTTGCATATCAGTACTTTAAAGATGCTGTTTAATTGCTTTAAAGGTGCTATTTAATTGCTTAACTTTCATTGTATTTTCTGATAAAAAGTCAACTGTCATTTTCATCATTGTTCATTGTCTGTAATAATATCTTTTTTCATTTCAAGATTTTAACTTTATGCTTTTGATTTCAGCAGTACAACTATGATATTCCTAGGTGTAATTTTTTTTTTTTAAATTTACTGTTCTTGAGTTTCACTGAACTTCTTAGGTCTGTGGGTTGATGTCTTTTCTCAGTTTTGGAAAATTGTTGGTCATTATCTTTTCCAATATTTCTTCTGCTCTGTCCCTTTTTCTTGTTTTGGGTCTCCAGTTACGTAAATGATAGCCCATTAGATTTTGTTTCACAGTTATTGAATGTTTTGATCCCTTCCTCTTTTTTTCACTTTATGTTTGAGTTTGACTAATTTCTCTTATCTTCAAATGTACAGAGTCTTTGATGTGTTCAGAATGCGAATGAGGCCATCACAATAATTCCTCATCTTATATTTTATTTTTTATTTTTAGGATTACCATCTGACTCCTTTTTGTAGTTTTCATCTACATAGGGAACAAATTCCCCATCTGTTCACTATGCTATTCATCTTTTCCATGCAATTCCTTAACATATTTATCATTGTTATTTTATTAACTAATTTTAATTAGAGGATAATTACGTTACAATATTATGATGGTTTTTGCCATACATAGGTATACATGTGTCTCCCCGCACCCCAATCCTGAACCCCTCTCCCCACCCTGTCCCTCTAGGTTGTCCCAGAGCACTGGCTTGGGGTGACCTGCTTTATGCATCAAACTTGCACTGATCATCTATTTTATATATGGTAATGTATATGTTTCAATGTTATTCTCTAAAGTCCCTCTGGTAATTCTAACACTTGTACCATGTTTGGATCAGATTTTAATGAACTGTTTGTTCTCTTGAGTGCGAGTCACATGTTTTTTCCTTTTTTCATGCCACATTTTTGTTTTATATTTGGATATTGACAATAGAACAGTAGAAACTGAAGTAAATAATATTTATACCCAGAGAAGGGCACATTCCTTCTGTCAAGCCAGTAATATGAAGAATTGAGTTAATCTCATTTATGATTTAGTTGGATCTGGGCTTAGCTGTTTCTTTAGTTAGGTTTATCTTTACCACAGGCTTCAGATAATTAGTGCAAGGTATCAGAATTTTCATTTTAGTCAGACAAGGGACCTGAGTACCTGGAGGATTTGTTTCCATTCTCCTGCTTTGCTCACAGCCTTCCTGAGACCCTGCTTGTCTACATCTCAGAGGGATGTCTCTAGGCTCTCTTGCTTCTCTCCCAACCAAAATCAGTCATTCCTTTGTACCCAGTGAAGAAGGAAAGTTATGACCAACCTAGACAGCATATTGAAAAGCAGAGACATTACTCTGCCAACAAAGGTCCGTCTAGTCAAGGCTATGGTTTTTCCAGTGGTCATGTATGAATGTGAGTGTTGGACTGTGAAGAAAGCTGAGAGCCGAAGAATTGATGCTTTTGAACTGTGGTGGAGAAGACTCTTGAGAGTCCTTTGGACTGCAAGGAGATCAAGCTAGTCAATCCTAAGGGAAATCAGTCCTGAATATTTATTGGAAGGACTGATGCTGAAACTGAAGCTGAAGCTCCAATACTTTGGCCACCTGATATGAAGAGCTGACTCATTGGTTAAGACCCTGATGCTGGGAAAGATTGAGGGCAGGAGGAGAAAGGGACGATGGGGGATGAGATGGTTGGATGGCATCATCGACTCAATAGACATGAGTTTAGGTGGACTCCGGGAGTTTGTGACGGAAAGGGAGGCCTGGCGTGCTGCTTTTGATGGGGTCGCAAAGAGCTGGACACGACTGAGCAACTGAACTGACTGACCTAAAGATTTCAGTTCAGTTTTTCCTATGCTGCCTTCAGACTTCAAGAAACCTTCTATGCTTACACCTCAGGAAGAATCCCTTTCAGCTTCCCTGCCCCTCCCTCAGTCATAGATTATCACTGCTCTTATTCTGTGTACAGCCTGGAGAACTTAAGATCCTTGGTAGGGCAGTTCTCTCTCAGTATTTCTGCACCTCTTCACCAAAGTTAGGTGACTGGTGCCTTGTATCTGTAAAGCCTGAGTGCTCAAAAGTTTCTTTTAACATTCCTACTCTGGCCCCAGTATTTTTCATGACTACTCTGCGAAGGCTGTGAAGTATTGGTAGGTGGATGTACTCTGTGTTCTAAAGATTCTAAACTATCATATCAGCTCACACTTAGTCTACAAAAAATTCTTAAAATTTCAGCAGTTTTCTTCTTAAGTTTCCCCAGTTATCTTCTTACCTTTCTTCTTCCTCTGATGGCTTTGTCCTTTTCTACTGCTTCAGCAAGAATGAAACTGTTAGGTTGCTTCCCTCCAGAGAGAGGTTTGTGACTTTAAGAGGATTTTAAATTCATGAGATATTTTTTCCCATCCTTAGCTCTCTTGACAAATTTATAATAAACCATGATTTCATAGGTTATCTGGCTTGTTACTATTGTTAAGGTACAAAGGACATTTTTCTTGTAACTTTCTACATTCTAGGCAGAAGCTGACATCTGACAGTTTACATGTAAATGATTGTTTAACCTTTCAACATATATATGATTTAGAATTCCTTTTTCAAAATTTCTTAGACTCATTCATCATATTCTTTCAAATACCCTGGGTGGTGGAAAATCTTTAGTTCCAAAAATCATATCTGCTGTAAAATAAGAATAGCAATCAAAATTAAGTTTCTAAGTACTGCTGCTGATGAAATTTAGCAGTATTAGCAAAAATGTAAAATAATTAGGCTGATTTCCTTATATTTCTTTTAAACATCTTTTGAAGAAAATCTTATATAAACAGTTCAAAACTGGTTTTGAGTGATGACAGCATCATTGAAGTAAGAAAACTCTTTCTTATGTTTAATTATGCGATAGCAATTTAAACCAAATAATTAGGAAGATGCAATTTTGAAATCAATTTTCATTGCTCATGAGCTATAACCTCACACTATCAGAATGATCATCATCAAAAAGTCTACAATCAAGAAATCCTGGAAAGAGTGTGGAAAAAAGGGAATCCTTCTACACTGTTGGTTGGAATGTAAACTGGTGCAGCCACTGGGGAGAACAGTGTGGAGTTTCCTTAAGAAACTAAAAAGAGCCATCATATGATCCAGCAATCCCATTCCAGGGCATATATTTGGAAAAGAACATGGTTTGAGAGGATACTTGCTCCCCAAAACATGGTTTGAGAGGATACTTGCTCCCCAATGTTCACTGCAGCACTATTTACAATAGCCAAGACATTGAAGCAATCTAAATATCCATCAACAGACAAATGGATAAATAAGATTTGGTACAAATATACGGTAGACTGTTAGTTATTAAAAATGTTGAAATAATGCCATTTGCAGTAACAGGAATGGACCTAGATATTAATAAGTGAAGTAAGTCAAAGACAAATATTATATGATATCACTTATATGCAGAATCTAAAAAATAATGATACATATGAGCTATTTACAAAACAGAAACAGACTCATAGACTTAGAGAATGAATTTATGGTTGCCAGGGAGGAAGAATGAAGGGGGAGGGATAGATTGGGTATTTGGGATTGACATGTATACACTGCTATATTTAAATTAGATAGCCAACAAGATCCTACTGTATGGTGCAGGGAACTCTGCTCAGGATTCTGTAATAACCTAAATGGAAAAAGAATTTGAAAAGAATAGATATATGTATATGTATAACTGAATCACTTTGTTAAACATTTGATACTAACACAGCATTGTTAAATATACTCCACTATAAAATAGAAAAATTTTAAGATGATTTTAATTGCTCATATACCTTGTTTCAAATACCTGCTTTTAAAATTACTTTAAAATATTTCAGATTTTAGTTCTTCTTATACTGAATAATGCAATGCAATCAATAATATATTTTTTCTATTTTATGATTTCCTTCATAAATGCAAAAATAATTTTTTTTTCTTAGTTTAATTGATAACGTCATAGCCATCGTTACCTTATTTACAACTGCTTTAATTTCAAATGAAGCATTTTCAGAGGAAGATAAATACATTTCATTCACAAAAACGAAAGTGGGAAATTTTTACAAAAATTGAGCAGCACAGAAAACTGGGACCAGACGTGACACAACTCTCCCGGCAGAGGGCAGCACTCTATGGGCAATCAAATGTTACAGGAGAATGCTTCTGAACTTTTGCCTTATGTACCAGAGCCTGGTCAAAGCATCGAGAAACATTATTTTAACATTTATTTTAAACATTGAGAAACATCATTTTAACTGAATTTTAAACAGTCGTAAAATGATTGTACATTTTCTTTAGAGGCTTAATATTTTGGGTAGGTATTATGTGGTGTTTTTTTCTGTCAATACCATAGTTTAAAGCACATATAATAATTTATTGTCTTGTGTATTTACTTATTTACTGCTTTCTGTGTAAGATATGATTTCTTTTAATTATTGAAATGACTTATTTTGAATTTCGTTGGTATAGTCATTTCTTGACAATTGCAGTATTTATTAAATGCAGTATTCTTATATTTTATGAATGTTGGTTATGTCTCCATGAGATATCATTTTCTTTTATTCTCTAGACTGTTTTTTAAGCCCTTTATTTATATAGAAGTTTTTTTTCCATTTAGTGTTGTTTTTGGCATTTTCAAAGTGCAAGTTCCTTTGCAAATGCTTTTGTCTTGGCTTATTTTCGTTTCCTTATTTTATCTTCTGCAGTTCAGTTACACATGTATCGACACATGGTCAGATACAAAAGGCAGAGGTTAGTGCCTGCCACCAGTATCCTGCAATTGTATATCCTGTATAATGCCTAACTTTTCCCATTCATCCCTTACTCTTTTCTTATTATGAAATATATATACTTATGGAAAAGTTCATAAAATATATATGTACTGTCAAATGAATACTTAAAAAAAGAACTGGTATAACCTAAATCAAAAAATAGAACTTTGGCAGCATCCAAGAACACCCACTTTGCTCATGGATTCTCCCTAATTAAAATTCTGTCCTGCATCCTGGAAGTATACACTATTCTGGCTTTGTGATAATCATACCTTTGTTTTCTTTTATGCTTTTACAACCTATATGTGCATCTGTAAGCAATGGTGTGGTTTAGCCTGTGTTGAACTTAATATGAATAATAAGACTCATACTTTTGAACTTATTTTTATCTTTCTTCTTTTGTTCAATATTGTGTTTGCAAGATTATCCTTACTATACCATTTGGCTATATAATTTTCTTAGTAACTTATTTTTCCATTGTATGCATATTTCAGAACTCATTCATACTATTATAAGTGGAGTTTAAGGTGTTTACAGTATTTTTGTTGCCATAAATATTCTTACAAATGTATATGCTAGTGCATGTGTTTACATATTTTTAGGGTGGTATTAGCATACTTTTAACATTTCCCTGGTGAAATACCTCTTGGACTTTGATATCCAAACTTCAGAATATAGATGTATTTGTAATATATTTGTCAGCTGATTTATACATAAAAAAGTTGTATTTATGTCTCACAAACTCAATACTACATTTTAAACAAAACAATATACATGTGGGACGGGAATTCTATCTGGGTTATGTCCAGATAGAATTGTTAAGTATTAATGTTTTGAAAGGTGCAGCTAGAATTACCAAAGGGCATGTGTGATGGTTAATATTATGTGCCAACTTGACTGAAAGGGTTGCTCAGATATTTGGTTAAACATGATTCTGGATGTACCTTTGAGGGAATTTCTGGATGAGATTAAGATTTGAATAGACAGACTAAGTTAAATAGAGGCCCCTTTCTAATGTAAGTGAGCCTCATCCATTTCATTGAAGGCTTGAATACAACAAAAGGCTGAATAAAGGAGAATTTTCTCTCTCTGCCTATCTTCTAGCTAGAATATTGATCTTCTCCTGCCTTTAGTCTTGGACTTGGATAGGAACTACACCATTGGCTTTCCTGTGTCTTCACCAGATTTCTGGGTTCAACTGCAGATCTTGGAACTTCTCATTCTCCATAATCACGTGAGCCAATACCTTATAATAAATTATATATGGTATATTACATCAATTGGATATCATAAATCTATATAGCTATATCTATGTCTGCAATTGGCTGTGCTGTTCTCGAGAAGCCAGACTAATACAGCATGTTGCTGCATACAATGCAACTGTTTGAAGTAACCACATTAGTCATTTAATGAAAACTTTATTCATTTTATATCTTAACATGACAGCTTGCTACATATATACATATACATTAGACATTTTACTCTGAGTTATGTTTTAGGAAATTAGTTGAGGTTTTAGATCGATACAAAAACATTATAATAATTCCTTATTTAAAATATTGAGAAATGGACTCAGTTAGCATATTTCTAATCAAATGGGGAATTTTGAATATAGCATAAGTATTAGAAGAGACAAAAGGTACTGAAATAGAAAGTAAAGATTATTTATTGAAAAAATAGTTTGACAAAGATACGATTTTATATTGATGTGACGCTACAAAGGTGTATATATTGTGTGTGTGTGTCTGGAAATATAGACATTAAGATAAGTAGTAGTGATGGTCTCTGGTGGTGAAGGATTGATTTAATTATACTTTTCTACAGTGTCCATGTGCTGCTTTTGTAATGATTTTTAATCAAGTTATACTTAACACACAATGGTATATTAGTTTCAGGTATACAAAATAATGATTCATTATTTTTATACATTATGAAATAATCACCACAGTAAGTTTGGTTGCCATCCATAACTACACATGATAATAATTTCTGAAATATTAGGTAACAAATTCAGTTCAGTTCAGTTCAGTTCAGTCGCTCAGTCGTGTCCGACTCTTTGCGACCCCATGAATCGCAGCACGCCAGGCNCTTTGCCCTGCTTCATTCCGTATTCCAAGGCCAAATTTGCCTGTTACTCCAGGTGTTTCTTGACTTCCTACTTTTGCATTCCAGTCCCCTATAATGAAAAGGACATCTTTTTTGGGTGTTAGTTCTAAAAGGTCTTGTAGGTCTTCATAGAACCGTTCAACTTCAGCTTCTTCAGCGTTACTGTTTAGGGCATAGACTTGGATTACTGTGATATTGAATGGGTTTGCCTTGGAGACGAACAGAGATCATTCTGTCATTTTTGAGATTGCATCCAAGTACTGTATTTCGGACTCTTTTGTTGACCATGATGGCTACTCCAATTCTTCTGAGGGATTCCTGCCCGCAGTAGTAGATATAATGTTCATCTCAGTTAAATTCGCCCATTCCAGTCCATTTTAGTTCGCTGATTCCTAGAATGTCAACATTCACTCTTGCCATCTCTTGTTTGACCACTTCCAATTTGCCTTGATTCATGTACCTGACATTCCAGGTTCCTATGCAATATTGCTCTTTACAGCATTGGACCTTGCTTCTATCACCAGTCACATTCACAACTGGGTATTGTTTTTGCTTTGGCTCCATCCCTTCATTCTTTCTGGAGTTGTTTCTCCACTGATCTCTAGTAACATATTGGGTACCTACTGACCTGTGGAGTTCCTCTTTCAGTATCCTATCATTTTGCCTTTTCATACTGTTCATGGGGTTCTCAAGGCAAGAATACTGAAGTGGTTTGCCATTCCCTTCTCCAGTGAACCACATTCTGTCAGACCTCTCCACCATGACCTGCCCATCTTGGGTTACCCCACAGGCATGGCTTAGTTTCATTGAGTTAGACAAGGCTGTGGTCCTAATGTTATTAGATTGACTAATTTTCTCTGAGTATGGTTTCAGTGTGTCTGCCCTCTGATGCCCTCTTGCAACACCTACCATCTTACTTGGGTTTCTCTTACCTTGGGCATGGAATATCTCTTCATGGCTGTTCCAGCAAAGTGCAGCCACTGCTCCTTACCTTGGATGAGGGGTGTCTCCTCACCGCCCCCCTTCCTGATCTTCAACGTGGAATGGCTCCTCTAGGCCCTCCTGTGCCCAGGCAGCCACTGCTCCTTGGACGTGGAGTTGATCCTCCTGGCCGCCGCCCCTGGCCTCGGGCACCGGGTGGCTCCTCCTGGCTGTTCCTGCACTGTCGCAACCTGGCACTCTCAGCTTCTGCCCCGACCTCGGACGTGGGGTAGCTCCTCTCAGCTGCGCTTAGTGTGCTGACCACTCGCAGCTGCCTGCACTTAGTGCGTAGAGTAGTAGACTAATAAAGAGACAAACAGAGTAACCACGATCAGTATGATTAGTAGCACTTAATCAGTGGTTCACAAATAGGGTATATGTTGCTTCCCAGAGGACAGTTGGCAATATCTGCAGACATCTTTGTTTGTCACATTTGGCGTGTGTATGCTGCTGGCATCTGGTACTAAAGTAAAAATACTACTAAATATCCTATGATGAAGAGAATAGCCCTGCACAACAGTTATTAAGTCAACAATGTCAATAGCAATGCTCTTGAAAAACGTTACACTAATCACTGTTTTTGGTTTATGTAAGAGAAGTGTCTAATCCAGTGAAGGTAAGTAGGGGAGAAGGGATGGAATGTTTTTTATAGAGTCTGGGGCTGAAGTTTGAAGGACAAGTGGAGGTCACCAGGCAGAGGGCACCAGATGTGTCAGCAAGGTAAGTGAAGGGTGCCATGGGCACATACAAGAAGGAAAGTCTAATTTAGGAGAATGATAAGGAGTGGGCATGTATAGACAACTATCAAAGAAGGCTTCGTTTAGTCACTAAATCATTTCTGACACTTGCGACTCCATGGACTGTAGCCTGCCAGGCTCCTCTGTTCATGGGATTCTCCAGACAAGAATACTGGAGTGGGTTGCCNATACAAGAAGGAAAGTCTAATTTAGGAGAATGATAAGGAGTGGGCATGTATAGACAACTATCAAAGAAGGCTTCGTTTAGTCACTAAATCATTTCTGACACTTGCGACTCCATGGACTGTAGCCTGCCAGGCTCCTCTGTTCATGGGATTCTCCAGACAAGAATACTGGAGTGGGTTGCCATTTCCTTCTCTAGGGGATGTTTGAGTCATGTTTAAAAGAATGACTAGTCGAGGACATAGGTATATGGGGGATGGTGTTGGAAAACTTCTCAAATTTCAGTTTCAGATTGAAGTTTATAATTCTGCCAAGTGTCATTTTGAGAAGTGGTGCATTTAAGTCCTGTAAAACAACAACAAAAAAATTGCATATGCCAATAATGACTTATTTGTACCATAAGGGGATCATCATATTTTAGAGATTACATCATATTTAAGAATGTAATAGAACTCAGTTGCAATGAATATATAAGAATATTTATTGCAGGTTTAATTTCCAAATATTTGGGAATTTTCCAGATATATCTATTTTATTGATTTCTAGTTTAATTCTATTATGAGCTAAAGACATAGATCTCTGCTGCTGCTGCTGCTAAGTCACTTCAGTCGTGTCCGACTCTGTGTGACCCCNTAAGAATATTTATTGCAGGTTTAATTTCCAAATATTTGGGAATTTTCCAGATATATCTATTTTATTGATTTCTAGTTTAATTCTATTATGAGCTAAAGACATAGATCTCTGCTGCTGCTGCTGCTAAGTCACTTCAGTCGTGTCCGACTCTGTGTGACCCCATAGACGGCAGCCCACCAGGCTCCACCGTCCCTGGGACATAGATCTCTATCTTTCTAAATTTGGAAAAGTTTGTTTTATGGCCAAGAATACTGTTTATCTTGCTGAATGTTCCATATACACTTGAAAGAAACAGTTATTCATCAAGAGGGAAGGGACATACGTATGTTGGGCTTCCCTGATGGCTCAGACGGACCTATGGCTGATTCATGTTAATGTTTGGCAGAAACCAACATAATTCTGTAAAGCAATGATCCTTCAATTAAAAAATACAAAGTTTAAAATTGAAAGAAAAGAAAGAAATGCTTATTCAAATGTTAGATTGAACATTCCATAAATGTAAAAAATATGACATTATAGTGATAGATTGGTCAATAGTGTTGCTTCTCTCTTACATCTTTAGTTATTTCTTGTCTTTGTTCTAGCAATTACTGAGAGAGGAAGTGTCAAACTGTTAATTGTGGGTTTATCCATTTCTCTTTTTAGCACTATTAATTTTTGTTTTGTGTATTTTGAGATTTTGATTAGAGATCTACATGTTTAGAATTCCTAGGTATTCTTGGAGAATTGATCATTTATTATTATCTAATTTTTCTCTTAAATATTGATAATATTCCTTGTTCTGATGTAACTGTATGATATTATTATAGCCACCCAAGCTTTCTTTTGTTGGTATTGCGTGGTATATCTTTTCCCATCATATTACTTTTAACCTAACTATGCTTTTGTATTAAGGAGATTTCTTATAAATAGCATATCATTTAAAAAATTCCAATCTGACAGTCTCTGTTTTTAATTGGCACATTTAGATCATTCACATTTTGTCACTATGATATGGTTGGGTTAAACTCTACAATCCTGCTTTCTATTTGTTCCATCTGTTCTTCATTTCTTTTATCTTCTTTTTTTGCCTTCTGGTTAATCAAACATTTTCCTTATGATTCCATTTTATTTTCATTATTAACTTACTATCTATACTTCTTTAAAAAATTTAGTGCTTTCCTTAGAGATTATGATGTATTTCTTCAGCTAATCAGTCTGCCTTTATGACATTCTGCTTCATATGTAGAGTTTTTTTTTTCCCTATATACCACTGACTTCAAAAGAGTATACAACTGTGCTTACCACTGATTACATTATTAAAAACTTGAAATCTATAGTCCTTAGTCTATGTCTAGCAAATGTTCAATAACTGCCTATAAGGAAGAAAAAGTCCTGATTTACAGTGTTTGATAATTTCTGTGATATAACGTCTCCAACCATGGCCTATTGCTAGCTACTATTGTGATATCACTAAATGTAGATTTAGAAAGAAAGGCACTGAGCCAGTGCAAGCTGGCTCTAGTACATGCTTTTGAGTCCATAAGCTACCCTGGTATTGCTAAGACATGTCCTTGGTTCTTGGTTACTATTCATATTTCTTGGGCCTAAAGCTTTCAATTCTCAGACCTACGAATTTAACTTTCAATATCTAAGTCTGCAATTACCTTTCATCCTCTTGCAGGTTTAACTTCTCGTAATGTTAAAGACTTCAGGTTCATTAAAAATGATCTATCCCTTCCGAAGAATTTCTTTCTACCTTCAAAAAAACCTGCCAGTGTCTCCCGTATACCTATTTCTTTTAACTGTGCCTGAAATCAATCTAAAGACAAAACGAAACAAGTAGATGCATCAGGCCATTCTGTAGTTGAAAGTTATTTGTGACAGTTACCCAGGAGTTCGCTGAACTAGCATTGGAGCTTATAGCAGATTTAATTTGGAAAGGATCTGGGAGGGTTAGAGAGCAGGTTTGCATGCTTTCTTCCCAAGAGAATGTGATTCATTGGATTGATATATGTTAGACCAAAGGTTTGTGTTTTGAAGACCTAAAATGACTGCCTTGGTATTCACTCATAATCAGCTACTAACTCTCCCAATGTGAATCAAGTGGTGACTCTGACCTAGCAAGATGAGATCTTATTTACAACGGAATTGGGGAAATGGAACAACTGTTGAATATTTGGAACCTCCTGGGAGAGTCTGCTGCAAGACAGCCTTAAAAGTGTTTCATTTCCAGTGTCTTTATAGAAGGGAGAATCTGAGCCACTCATAGTAATGTTAAAATAAAGATTTTGTGGAAAGGGGTGGGTATGTGCTGAAGAGAAAAATTAGAGAAGCTCAACACATTTGACTGAGAACTCAAATGCTAAAAGACTGGGAAAGGTGATACAGAGACTATAGTATATATTCAGGAAAACATTTTGAATAATAGTGAAGTTTACTACAAAAACAATTAGATTAATATTTCTTGTGTTGTTGTTTCTTCACATTCCAGGATGAAAACAGTAAAAAAGTGTTAATTTTGTTTCTCATGTCTTACTCCCTTTTTAAAAATTTTTACATAACAATCACCAATATATCAACTTTCTTCTAAAGGAGGAAGTTGGAGCATAAAACACATCTTTATGATAAATAAAAGCACATAGACAGGAGTTGTAAATCATTTAAATTTCCTTTGGTATAGTGATTCCAAAACATTACTTAGTGGGCTACTATTGGTATTAATCACCTTTATAGCCAAGAAATTCAGATTTTTCTCCAAATGTATGGTTTTCCTTTTCTGTGAATTAAAGAATATTTACATAAATTTATCCTAATGATAGCATTTCAATTACATGAGAATCATTTTGTTAGACTATGGCTACTTCCACTTTGTTTGTTTTTTTTTAAAACCATGTAGTTTTTCTACAATAAGAGGAATAAATATTCATTATTTTAAAAATTGGAAAATATAAATGATACTTATAAATAAAACAGAAAAATCAACCGTAACACGAACATGCAGATAAAAACCTATTAATATTCATAGAATTTCATCTATATACTTTTATGACATTTTTAAAATTTGGAATTATACTGTATGAGTTCAGTTCAGATGCTCAGTCATCTCCAACTAGTTGCGACCCCATGGACTGCAGCACCAGCCCTTCTGATTGATCACCAATTCTGAGATCTTGCTCAAATTCATGTCCATTGAGTCCATGATGCCATAAAACCATCTCATCCTTTGTCCTCCCCTGCTCCTCCTACCTTCAGTCTTTCCCAGCATCAGGGTCTTAACCAATGAGTCAGCTCTTCACATCAGGTAGCCAAAGTATTGGAGCTTCAGCTTCAGCATCAGTCCTTCCAATGAATATTCAGGACTGATTTCCCTTAGGATTGACTGGCTTGATCTCCTTGCAGTACAAGGGACTCTCAAGAGTCCTCCAGCACCACAGTTCAAAAGCATCAATTCTTCAGTGCTTAGCTTTCTTTATAGTCCCATTCTCACATCCTTACATGACTAATGGAAAAACCATAGCTTTGACTAGACAGACCTTTGTTGGTAAAGTAATGTCTCTGCTTTTTTATATGCTGTCTAGGTTGGTCATAACTTTCCTTCCAAGGAGCAAGCATCTTTTAATTTCATGGCTGCAGTCACCATCTGCAGTGATTTTGGAGCCCAAGAAAATAAAGTCTGTCACTGTTTTCATTGTTTCCCTATCTATTTGCCATGAAGTGATGGCACCAGATGCCATGATCTTAGTTTTTTGAAAGTTGAGTTTTAAGCCAGCTTTTTCACTTTCCTCTTTCATCATCATCAAGAGGCTCTTTAGTTCCTCTTCACTTTCTGACATAAGAGTATTGTCATCTGAATATCTAAGGTTATTGATATTTCTCCTGGCAATCTTAATTCTAGCTTGTGTTTCACCCAGTCCAGCATTTCGTAAGATGTTCTCTTCATAGAAGTTAAATAAGCAGGGTGGCAATATATGGCCTTGACATACTCCTTTCCCAATTTGGAACCAGTCCATTGTTCCATTTCCAGTTTTAACTGTTGTTTCTTGAAATGCATATAGGTTTGTCAGGAGGCAGGTAAGGCGGTCTGGCATTCCTGTTTCTTTAAGAATTTTCCACAGTTTGTTCTGATCCCACAGTCAAAGGCTTTGGCATAGTGAATAAAGCAGAAGTAGGTGTTTTTCTGGAGCTCTCTTGCTTTTTTGAAGATCTATTGGAATTGGCAATTTGATCTCTGGTTCCTCTGCCTTTTCTAAATCCAGCTTGAACATCTGGAATTTCATGGTTCACATAGTGTTGAAGCCTCACTTGGAGAATTCTGAAGATTACTTTGCTAGCGTGTGAGATGAGTGCAATTGTGCAGTAGTTTGAACATTCTTTCACATTGCCTTTCTTAGGGATGGGAATGAAAACTGACCTTTTCCATCCTGTGGCCACTGCTGAGTTTTCTAAATTTCTTAACATATTGAGTGCATCACTTTCAGAGCATTATCTTTTAGGGTTTGAAATAGCTCAACTGGAATTCCATCACCTCCATTAGCTTTATCCATAGTGATGCTTGCTAAGACCCACTTGACTTTGCATTCCACAGTGTCTGGCTCTAGGTGAGTGATCACACCATCATGATTATCTGGGTCATGAAGATCGTTTTTGTATAGTTCTTCTGTATATACTTGTCACCTCTTCTTAATAATATCTTATGCTACTGTTAGGCCCATGGCATTTCTGTCCTTTATTGTGCTTATCTTTGCGTGAAATTTTCCCTTGGTATCTCTGATATTCTTGAAGAGATCTCTAATCTTTCCCATTCTATTGTTTTGTTCTATTTCTTTGCATTAATCACTGAGGAAGACTTTCTTATCTCTTTGTGCTTTTCTTTGTAACTCTGCATTCATATGGGTATATCTTTCCTTTTTTTCTTTGCCTTTCACTTCTATTCTTTCTCAACTGTTTGTGAGGCCTCCACTTTGCATTTCTTTTTGGGGGGATAGTTTTGATCACTGCCTCCTGTACAATGTCAGGAACCTCCATCCATAGCTCTTCAGGCATTCTGTCTATCAGATCTAATCCCTTGAATCTATTTGTCACTTCCACTGTATAATCGTAAGGGATTTGATTTAGGTCCTACCTGAATGGTCTAGTGGTTTTCCCTACTTTATTCAATTTAAGTCTGAATTTTGCAATAAAGAGTTTATGATCTGAGCCATAAGTCAGCTCTGAGTCTTGTTTTTGCTGACTGTATAGAGTTTCTCCATCTTTGGCTGCAATGAATATAATCAATCTGATTTTGGTATTAACCATCTGGTGATGTCCATGTGTAGAGTCTTTTCATGTGTTGTTGGAAGTGGTGTTTGCTATGACCAGTGTATTTTCTTGGCAAAACTCTGTTAGCATTTGTCCTGCTTCATTTTGTACTCAAAGACCTGTACTCCAAGTATCTCCTGTCTTCCTATTTTTGTGTTCCAGTCACCTATGATGAAAAAGACATCTTTTTCAGGTGTTAGAAGGTCTTGTAGGTCATCATAGAATTGTTCAACTTCAGCTTCTTTGGCATTAGTGGATGGGGTATAGACTTGAATTACTGTGATATTGAGTAGTTTGCCTTGGAGACGAACAGAGATCATTGACAAGAGAATGTTCAATCCCGCCAAAAAAAGCTACCTGCCTCCAAGGGCAAAGGAGAAGAAGGTAGGAGGGGCAAAACCACATTTAGAGTCAAACCCCATACTGACCAGAGATGCTTTAAGGGCTCAAACGAAACCTTGCACGCACCAGGACCCAGACACCCCACAGAGATTGAGCCATGCCCGCCTTTGAGTATTTGAGTGTCTCCTGTAGAGGCATGGATCAGCAGTGGCCTGCCTCAGGGACAGGCTCTCTGGATGCAGCAGACCTTGGACATGCAGTGTGTTGCATAAGCCCTCTTGGAGGAGGTCACCATTAACCCCACCATGACGCCACTGAGCAGATGACCCACAAACTGCAGAGCAATTATACCAAAGAATTAGTTGCACTGTTAAGAAAGTTCTAGGACCCACAACAGATTTCCCAACTTGGGGATCCAGCAAAGGGACTAAGAATCCCCAGGGAATTTGACTTTGGAGGCCAATGGGCTTTGATTACAGAACTTCCACAGGACTGGGGAAACAGACTTTTGGAGGGCACAAACAAAACCTTGGCACACCAGGAGCCAGGAGAAAGGAGCAGTATCCCACAAGAGACTGAGTCAGACTTGGCTTGTGATGTCTGGCAGAGGTGTGGGTCGACAGTGGCCTGTTGCAGGGTCTGGGGCACTGAATACAAAAGTGGCAGCTTAAGCCCTTTTGAAGGAGGCCCCCATTACCATCATTACCCCTACCATAGTTTGGCCTCAGGCCAAACAACAGGGAGGGAACACAGTCCTGCCCATCAACAGAAAATTGGATCAAAGATTTACTGAGCATGGCCCTGCCCATCAGAATAAGACCTAGTTCCCCCACAGTCAGTCTGTCCCATCAGGAAGCTTCTCCACAAACCTCTTATCCTTATCCATCAGAGGGCAGACATAATTAAAATCACAACCATAGAAAACTAACCAAACTGATCACATGAACCACAGCCTTGTCTAACTCAGTGAAAGTATGAGCCATGCCATGTAGGGCCTCCCAAGATGGACAGGTCATAATAGAGAATTCTGACAAAATGTGGTCCACTGGAGAAGGCAGTGGCAAACCACTTGAGCATTATTGCCTTGAGAACCCCATGAACAATATGAAAAGACAAAAAGATATGACATTGAAAATGGACTCTCCAGGCTGGTAGGTGCCCAATACACTACTGGAGAAGAGTGGAGAATAACTCCAGAAAGGATGAAGAGATGGAGCCAAAGCAAAACAACACCCAGTTGTGAATGTGACTGGTGATGGAAGTAAAGTCTGATGCTGTAAAGAACAATATTGCATAGGAACCTGGTATGTTAGGTTCATGAATCAAGGTAAATTGAAAGTGATCAAACAGGATATGGCAAGAGTGAACATCAACATTTTAGGAATCAGTGAATTAAAATGTACTGCATTGGGTGAATTTAACTCAGATGGCTATTATATCTACTACTATGGGCAAGAATCCTGTAGAAGAAATGGAGTACCCCTCATAGTCAACAGAAAAGTCTGAAATGCAATCTCTAAAATGACAGAATGATCTCTGTTCTTTTCCAGGGCAAACCATATACTGTACAGTTTGAAATACTAACATTTCCACCAAAAATATATGAGAGCCTTTTCCTATTCTATATTTCATTTGCTAAATCATATTGAATGCTTCTGGATTCCCAGTGGTTCAGCAGGTAAGGAATCTGTCTGCAATGCTATGTGGGTTTGATCCCTGAGTCCCTAGGAAGATACTGTGGAGTAGGAAATGGCAGCCTACTCCAATATTATTGCTGGGAAAATCTCATGGACAGAGGAGCCTGGCAGGCTACAGTCCATACAGTCGCTGAGAGTCAGACAGAACTGAGCACATATGAGCATGCATCTTTTAGTAAATAAAAAGTGTGAGCATTTTTCTCAAATTTTTCAATTATTTCCTTGAAAACTGTCAGTTCAGTTGCTCAGTTGTCTCAGAATCTTTGCGTCCCCATGGACTGCAGCATGCCAGGCTTCCCTATCCACCACCAACTCCTGGAGTAAACTCATGTCCCATCGCATCAGTGATGCCATCCAACCATCTCATCCTCTGTCATCCTTCTGCTCCCACCTTCAATCTTTCCCAGCATCAGGGTCTTTTCAAATGAGTTAGCTCTTCTCATCAGGTGGCCAAAGTATTGAAGTTTCAGCTTCAACATCAGTCCTTCCAATGAATATTCAGGACTGACTTCCTTTAGGATGGACTGGTTTGATCTCCTTGCAGTCCAAGGGACTCTCAAGAGTCTTCTTCAACACCACAGCTCAAAAGCATCAATTCTTTGGTGCTCAGATTTCTTTATAGTCCAATGCTCACATCCATTCATGACTACTGGAAAAATCATAGCTTTGACTAGATGGACCTTTGTTGGAAAAGTAATCTCTCTGCTTTTTAATATGATATCTAGGTTGGTCATAGCTTTTCTTCCAAGGAGCAAGCGTCTTTTAGTTTCATGGCTGTAGTCACCATCTGCAGTGACTTTGGAGCCCCCCCCCCCAAAAAAAAAAAATCTGTCACTGTTTCCATTGTTTCCCCATCTATTTGCCATGAAGTGATGGGACAAAATGCCATGGTCTTAGTTTTCTGAATGTTGAGTTTTAAGCCAGCTTTCTCACTCTCCTCTTTCACTTTCATCAAGAGGCTGTTTAGTTCTTCTTCGCTTTCTGCCATAAGGGTGGTGTTATCTGCATATCTGAGATTATTGCTATTTCTCCTGGCAATCTTGACTCCAGCTTGTGCTTTATCCAGCCTGGTATTTTGCATGATGTTCTCAGCATATAAGCTAAATAAGCAGGATGACAACATATAGCCTTGACATATTCCTTTCTCGATTTGGAACCAGTCTGTTGTTCCATGTCCAGTTCTAACTATTACTTCTTGACATGAATATAGATTTCTCAGGAGGTAAGTCAGATAGTCTGGTATTCCCATCTCTTAAAGAATTTTCCACAGTTTGTTGTGATCCAAACAGTCAAAGCCTTTGGTATAATCAATAAAGCAGATGTAGATGTTTTTCTGGAACTCTCTTGCTTTTTTAATGATCCAACAGATGTTGGCAATTTGATTTCTGGTTCCTCTGCCTTTTCTAAATTCAGCTTGAACATCTGGGAGTTCTGGCTCACGTAGTGTTAAGCCTGGCTTGGAGGATTTTGAGCATTACTTCACTAGCATATGAGATGAGTGCAATTGTGCAGTAGTTTGAACATTCTTTGGCATTGCCTTTCTTTGGGATTGGAATGAAAACTGACCTTTTCCAGTCCTGTGGCCACCTGTGAGTTTTCCAAATTTGTTGGCATATTGAGTGCAGCACTTTTACAGCATCATCTTCTAGGATTTGAAATAGCTCAACTGGAATTCCATCACCTCCATTAGCTTTTCATGTGATGCTTCCTAAGATCCACTTGACTTTGCATTCTAGAATGTCTGGCTCTAGGTGAGTGATTACACCATCGTGGTTACCTGGGTTATGAAGATTTTTTTGTATATTTCTTCTATATATTATTGCCATCTCTTCTTAATATCTTCTGCTTCTGTTAGGTCCATAGCATTTCTGTCCTTTATTGTGCTCATCTTTGCAAGAAATGTTCCCTTGGTATCTTTGATTTTCTTGAAGAGATTTCTAGTCTTTCCCATTCCATTGTTTTCCTTTATTTCTTTGTATTGATCACTGAGGAAGAGCTTTTTGTCTCTCCATGCTATTCTTTGGAACTCTTTGGTATTCAAATGGGTGTATTTTCCCTTTCCTCCTTTGCCTTTCACTTCTATTCTTTTCTCAGCTATTTGTAAGGCCTCTTTAGACAACCATTTTGCCTTTTTACATTTCTTTTTCTTGGGGATGGTCTTGATCACTGCCTCCTGTACAATGTCAGGAACCTCCATCCATAGCTCTTCAGGCACTCTGTCTATCAGATCTAATGCCTTGAATCTATTTGTCACTTCCACTGTATAATCGTAAGGGATTTGATTTAGGTCGTATCTGAATGGTCTAGTGGTTTTCGCCACTTTCTTCAATTTAAGTCTGAATTTTGCAATAGGGAGTTTATGATCTGAGGCACAGTCAGCTCCCAGTCTTATTTTTCTTGACTGTATACAGCTTCTCCATCTTTGGCTGCACAGAATATTCAATCAGATTTTGGTATTGACCATCTGGTGATGTCCATGTATAGAGTCATGTTTTGTTGGAGGAGAGTGTTTGGTATGACCAGTGCATTTTCTTGCCAAAACTCTGTTACCCTTTGACCCGCTTCATTTGGTACTCCAAGGCCAAATTTCCCTATCACTCCAGGTGTCTCTTGGACTTCCTACTTTTGCATTCCAGTCACCTTTAATGAAAAGAACATCTTTTTTGGGTGTTAGTTGTAAAAGGTCTTGTAAGTCTTCATAGAACCATTCAACTTCAGCTTCTTTGGCATTAGTGATTGGGGTATAGACTTAGATTGCTGTGATATTGAATGGTTTGCCTTGGAAACTAACAGAGATCATTCTGTCGTTTTTGAGATGGCATCCAAGTATTGCATTTCTTATTGACTATGATGGCTACTCCATTTCTTCTAAGGTATTCTGACCCACAGTAGTAGATATAATGGTCATCTGAGTTAAATTTACCCAATGCAGTATATTTTAGTTCACTGATTACTAAAATGTCGATGTTCACTCTTGCCATATCTTGTTTGATCACTTCCAATTTACCTTGATTCATGGACCTGACATATCAAGTTCCTATGCAATATTGCTCTTTACAGCATCAGACTTTATTGCTATCACCAGTCACATCCACAACTGGGCGTTGTTTTTGCTTTGGCTCCCTCTCTTCATCTGTAAGGCTCGGAGAACTGCACTCTGAAAGGAACACTCAGGGACAGCCTCCAGTGGACTGACAAAGTTTATTATCCAGCTGCTCAGTTTTATAGTCTCAGGGAACAAAGCATAAAGCAGACTTGCACGTAGCCTTTCTCGATAAACATCAAAGCATTTAAGCATAAAATACAGTTCCCACCGCCCAAGACATAACATAGCTTTGGCGAAACTCTAAAGGGAGTCTTATCATGAAACAACAGTCCTTGCTCCCAGAAACAGGTGGTCAGAAGGAAGGCTTTGAATGCCTGTACGCCGGGCGTATGACCCTTTGTTATCCGTTCCCAGCCTCAGACACTCGGTGAATGCTCATAACGCTTTGTTATACTTTGTTCCAGCTTCCAACTTTCGTCATGAGTAGAGCAAATATATTTTCAGTATTTGCTCAAAGCCTTCCAGCTCTTCCATATTTCCTCCCTTTTTCCTTAAGAGCAAGGACTGCTGCAGCCATTTTTACTCCTGTTTTTTGGGTGGCGGTGGCTCGAGTACGTAATGTTCGGAATCCTATAAGAACAATAACAAACAATAAAAAGATCAGCGAATAAGAAGCCATCGTATGGGGTACCCAATTTTTGGATTTAGAAAGGAAGTACTAGCGGATAGTGTATTATAGAAGTCAGTGTTATATAACACAGGGGGAATGCTGCTGAAGGTAGACGTGACTTGTTGCGTCAGTTTCTCTATATCTGGACTAGTGTTTGATTTCAAACCTAAAAGATGTAACTTTATTTGTTCCCAAGGATATTCAGTGGCATTGTATGGTATATTGGTCAAACAGAAAGTAGTGAAATTCCAGTGACACTGTAACTTCAATTGTACCTGTAAAGCATGTAGATCATCCCCCACATACATAAGGGCAGCTTGTAGGTCATCTAAGCGTGTTTGTATTTGTTGATCTATCTGAGTTTGCCGGGCCCAGAGATCATGAGAATCTTTTTTCCAAGCAGTAATGAAATCATGATTTTGGATAGAATTATACAATGCCATTACAGAAACTGTACCCACGGTTACAACTGAAATAATACCCATTATGGCAGCTATAATCCAGCCAATAAAGCGTTTGCTTCTTTTTAGGGATTCTCTCAGAACAAAAGACAACAACATGGAATCTGACCAGGGTTCAGAAATCTTAACTGGAACCCACAAGTCAGTCCTTTGCCAGACTAAAAAATCACTGTCTTTAGTAACATTAATTGGCACACTATGATTTAAACAAGTATAAAAATGACACTCAGTGCAGGACAGAATTGAGCCATTACTCTTAAATTGTCCAATAGCAAAAAGATGGAGCGCATTTACACAAGCATGAATATAACCAGTATAATTAAACTCAATAGTATAATTTTGTGGGATGGAAACATGTGTATAAGCATATGAGACGCTAAACTGGGACAAGCAAGCAGGAATTTTCCAAAGATGCCACTGTTCAGGCCCTAGGATGGGACTGATTATCCAGGATCTGGGAGGTGAAAGACCTCCATTGTACTAATCAAAAGTTCATCACGTTGATGCCAGAGTCCTGTTTGTGTTCTGTTAAAATGTGGTACTGAAACATTATACCATTGGCATGTGTTATTATTTTCTTGTGATTCTGAGCAATTCACAAAGAGTCCATGAGGCCCGCAATCTACAAAAGTCATGTTGGCATGAATAGAGACTTTTTCAAACCTTCCTCTACAGGTGGACCAGTCCATTCCTGGCATAGACGATTTTTTCTTCCAAGATACATTGTCACAGGATGCTCAGAAGGCCTAAATAGATAGTGAGTGAAGTTGGCTATTTGTCCATGGTAGGTAGTCTCTGTCCAGTTAAGAACAAAGGTCATGGTAGCGAACATTCCAAGATGGAAAGAGCCATTTGAGAAAGAGTAAGCCCACCATTGTGGATATAGACGGAGACACAAAGGGAGGGCACCGAAACAGATGGGGAGTACTGGATACGTAAGTGTTAAGTTAACTGTGTTTCCTTCTTCTTCTTTTATTCGTGGTCCTAGATCCGACCAGGGGGCAGGAAAATGTAAGCTATCATTTGTGAAAACCACAGGAGATGATTCTGTCCAATCCACCACTTGTAAGAGAGGCGGGTTGGGGATATAAGCCCAATAGGTGTAATTACCACTTATCCCAGAAGCACAGATTAAAACGGCCATTATGGCCAGCAACAGTTTTTCCCGGTGTTACTTCACTGTTGGTCATCAATAGAGTATCCTCAGCTCGTCTTGACAGATTTTTCATTTGCGCCCAGGTCAGAAAAGATGCATTACGTCAGGGACGTTTCATTTTCTTGCCGTCTTTCAATGTCATCTGTTGCAATTTCCGTTTTAGTGCTGTTATTGGTCAGGGGGTGTGGAACAAGGCCTGCCCATCTTCTGACTCTTCTGAGTTATTGTTCGGTTCCATCATCTAAAATGACAAGACAATATCCCTTGCCTAGGAACTTAAGTGTTCCTGGCTGCCATTGATTAAGGCATTTAACCCAAACAGCAGTTTGTTCAGGTATACACGAGGGTGAATCAGAAAAATGTCACTCTGCTCGTGTTTCCTGACTGTGTAGAGGCAAATTAAAATAATTGATTGTTAGAAGGGCTATAGGCAAAATGGCTTTAGGTCCATAGGGGTCCCTTAGTTTATTCCCCCTGTTTTGTTTATTAAGAACGAGCTTGAATGTACGGTGGTCTAATTAATGATGGCTTGGCCCTGATGGTTGTACAGGATGTCAGTAAGATGGCAAATACCCCATTGATGCATGAGATTATGAAATGCATTGGCTGTAAAAGCAGGGCCATTGTCCGTTTCGATGGAGGCAGGGATCCCCATCACTGGAAAACATTGTAGAAGGGCTGTAATGGCAGCTTTAGTAGTCTCAGCGGTGGAAGGAACTACCCAAATGAAGCCAGAGAAAGTATCTATGACAACAAATAACAATTTAAAAGGGGGCAGTTTGTAATGTGTAAAATCAGCTTGCCATAATTTATTTGCTTGTAAGCCTCTAGGATTAGTCCCATGGGGACTAGTGGTCAAATGAAAGGGGGCACATGTGGCACAGTCTCGAACAATTTTTCTAGCTGTTTGTAACGGTGTCTTATATTGAACGTGTAGTCTATTAGCATTAGTATGGAAGAGCTGATGTTCCTGTTCGGGGGAAGAAAATATAGGGGCAATGAGGTGATCAGCCAAATCATTGCCTAAACTGAGGGGCCCTGGTAAATAGGAATGAGCATGAATGTGAGTAATTAAGAAGGGATGGAGTTTAGCTCCTATTTCTTGCTGAATCAATAAGAACAAATGTATAAGATCATTTTCATTGGATATAAAATGAGCCGTTACAAAGGAAGGGAAAAGATGTGCCATGTAGCAAGAATCAGTTAAAACATTTAATGGGGTTTTTATTAAAGTAAACAATATAATGTGAATAGTTTGGTTTTTTGAACGGATTGATAGGGACTTTTAATTTTCTTTTGCAGGTTGGGACCTATTATGGCTGCCCATCTTGCCTTATTTCCATCTATGAAATAGGTGCATTCGTGAGAGGGTGTTCAGAAACAATATTATTGATGATAAAGGAAGTATTTTGCAAGAAATTCCATAATTTTCCTTTAGGTTGATTGGCCAATAATTTCCCTGAATAATCAGCAAGTGATATATCTGAAAGGGGGAATTGTAATTAATACGGTAAACAAATGCTTGTTGAATTTTCTATTCTACCAATTGTAATTTTTTTTCAGCCTCAGGTAAGTTGTTGGGGACTATTCAAATCAGAGGAACCTTCTAATAATTTGAATAAATTTTGTAAAGCATATGTGGGAATCCCCAAAGTAGGTCATAGCCAATTAATATCCCCAAGAAGTTTCTGGAAATCATTAAGTGTTTGTAAATTACCCCGTCTGATAGAAAGTTTTTATGGCTTTACAGTGGAGCGGTCCATAAGGTATCCAAGATATTTAAAATGGGAGCGGTGCTGCAATTAATCTGCTATTAGCATTCCATGACTAGTTAAATTAGTTATGACCTCAAATTGAGATTCTGAGGGAGAAGCCAATAAAATGTCATCCATGTAATGAATGAGATGTGCCTCAGGAAATTGCTGTCTGATAGGTTGCAAAATTTTATCAACAATGAATTGACAGACCGTGGGGGAGTTCATCATACCTTGGGGTAGGACCTTCCATTGATACCGTTGAACAGGAGATTATTAATAGAAGGTATTGAGAAAGCAAAGCATTGTCTGTCATCTGGATGTAAAGGTATAGTGAAAAAAACAATCTTTTAAGTCAATAATCATAATAGCCCAGTCCTTAGGAACCATAACAGAGCTTGTAAGTAAGATGAACTAATATAAGTTTGGGCTGCATCTGCAGTTTTTACTCCCATCAATTGGTGTGAGCCTAAAACTGCAGGCCAGTCTGAAGGCCATTCCTCTGTTCTTATGATGGAGACATTTGCCCCAGTGTCTAACATGCCTTCAAAAGTTCTTCCTCTGATTTTTAATTTTAACATGGGCCTATTAATTTCTTTTATAACAGTTGAAAGGGCTGCAGTAACGTTAGGACTCCCAAAGCCACCTGTTCTGGTATCTTCCTTTCTATTAAGTGGGGGCACACAGGGTAATAACAATAGCTGAGTAAATCTGTCACCTTTTTATAAATATAAGTTGCAAGTCACATGTAACATTACTGCAATTACTTTGGCCACCTCATGCGAAGAGTTGACTCATTGGAAAAGACTCTGATGCTGGGAGGGATTCGGGGCAGGAGGAGAAGGGGATGACTGAGGATGAGATGGCTGGATGGCATCATGGACTTGATGGACATGAGTCTGAGTGAACTCCAAGAGATGGTGATGAACAGGGAGGCCTGGCATGCTGTGATTCATGGGGTCGCAAAGAGTCAGACACAACTGAGCAACTGAACTGAACTGAATCTTCATCAATGATCCCAGTATGTACCATTATCCCACGCATGGTGCTGTTGCTTCGTCCCAACAGGAGGCCTAAAGTATTTTTTGGTATAGGGCCAAAATATCCAGTTAAGATTTTTATAGGATTATTTACCATTAATAATTTTATATCTCGAGGAGCAGGAATGTCTACATATGTGCTATGTCTGGTAGCCACTGTTAATTCAGTAATATTTGGTTGTCCTCCTTGTTTAACGGGGCTAGAGGAGAGCCCCTCTCCTAGTGTCTTGATGGGTAAGGCAATGCCTTGTTTATCGAATTTAGAACGACATTCACTCAGCCAATGATTCCCCTTTTTATATCTAGGGTAGAGCCTCGGGGACTTAGTTTTAATGGCCCCTCCTTTGTCAGGAGAAAGACCTGTTTGCCGAGGCAAGTGACACTGCTTCCGCATGTGTCCCGGCTTGCAACAATTAAAACATTTAACGTTAGACTTTTGGGAAGCATTTAAGGTTTCTAAAGTGGCTATTTTAGCTTTATGTTGAATCGTCTCCACATTCTTGCAGGCTTTCAAGTATTTCATAATTCCTCCCTTTTTCCCAATGGGTCTGATAATAGCCTGACAATCTTCATTAGCATTATCAAAGGCTAATTGTTTTAAAATGATTTCCCACAAAGATGCATCCTTAAGACTGCTGATCAATGGTCTTCTTCAATTTACCAATAAACTGAGCATGTTCTTCAGTTGGTCCCTGCAATATTTTTACAAAAGATCCATCAGAGATGGAACTGTCGATTTTAGCCCATGCTCTGATATCTACTTCCTTAAGCCAGTATAACATGGACGGCTGCACAAATTGTAATTGTGCAGCAGTTTTAGCCATAGCTTTGGTGCCAGTGAGAATTGCAAAATTTAGTCAAGCAGGGTTTCCCCTGCTTTGTTGTTCTTGCAGGATAAATTTGGCTTTATCCATGACCCACATTTGCCACTGTAGTAGCTGTTGTGGAGTCATAACTATTTTAGCAACTGTAAAAAAATCTGTATGAAACCACTGATCTGCTTACTCCCTAAGAAATTCCATACAGTAGGGTGAGGTAGGTCCATACAACGTACATGCCTTTTTGAATTGCGTGAGCAAATTGAAATCAGGTGATTGCCACTGATTATGTCCATCTTGAGGATTATTAAATTGGACTGGAAAAGCCCACGCACAAAGAGGCATGTCCTGAGGAGGAATGTTAGGAAACGGGGGAGCAGTAGCAGCAACGGACAGCGTCGTGGGAGGCGGAAAGGCTGGAGGAGGGGCAGGGGTTGCTGCTGCTGCTAAGTCGCTTCAGTCCTGTCCGACTCTGCGCGACCCCATAGACGGCAGCCCACCAGGCTCCCCTGTCCCTGGGATTCTCCAGGCAAGAACACTGGAGTGGGTTGCCATTTCCTTCTCCAATGCATAAAAGTAAAAGGGAAGTCGCTCAGTCATGTCCGACTGAGTGACCCCATGGACCGCCGCCTACCAGGCTCCTTCACCCATGGGATTTTCCAGGCAAGAGTACTGGAGTGGGTTGCCATTGACTTCTCTGGGGGTAGAGGTTAGAGGCTTGTTAATATGAACTCGCGAAAAGCAAGGTAAAGGCAGATCAGGGACTTCTGGTAAAGTTGATTGTTTAGCTGCTTTCAGCTCCGAGGCAGCCTGTGACTCCTGTTTGTCCGTAATCTGCCCTAGCATTACATTTTTCTGATTTAAAACCGCTGACAGATCTTTCTCTTCTAATTCATATTCATGTAAGGATCGAACAGTTTCAACCTTTAAATCTCCTCCCAGCCATCTAATTGTTCCATAACGGCCCATAAAAGAGACCAAGTTACCCACCATTGTGGGGGAATTTTTACCCCCTGTATATAAGCTTTTAGAACATTATTTTTAACTCTGTTCTAAGTTTGTAAATCTAAGGTTTCTTCCTCCGGAAACCATGGTTTATATTCAACTACTGTCTGGTAACAGCTAGTTAACTGCTCTTCGGGCAGATTAATCCCGTATTGTTTCAAGAAATGATGCATGAGATGAACAAAAGGAATCTTACTTGTCTGATGTCCCATCCTGCTTACCTCGCTTCTGCAAGAGTACGGTCCTTGTTCAAAACCAGTCTGCTGTTTCAAGCCCCACGTTGGGCGCAAGTTGTAAGGCTCAGAGAACTGCACTCTGAAACCACTCAGGGACAACCTCCAGTGGACTGACAAAGTTTATTATCCAGCTGCGCAGTTTTATGGTCTCAGGGAACAGAGCATAAAGCAGACTTGCACGTAGCCTTTCTTGATAAACATCAAAGCATTTAAGCATAAAATACAGTTCCCACCGCCCAAGACATAACATAGCTTTGGCGAAACTCTAAAGGGGGTCTTATCATGAAACAACAGTCCTTGCTCCCAGAAACAGGTGGTCAGAAGGAAGGCTTTGAATGCCTATACACCGGGTGTATGACCCTTTTGTTATCCGTTCCCAGCCTCAGACACTCGGTGAATGCTCATAACCCTTTGTTATACTTTGTTCCAGCTTCCAACCTTCGTCATGAATGGAGCAAATACATTTTCAGTATTTGCTCAAAGCCTTCCAGCTCTTCCATATTCATCCTTTCTGGAGTTATTTCTCCACTCTTCTCCAGTAGTGTATTGGGCACCCACCAACCTGAGGAGTCCATTTTCAGTGTCACATCTTTTTGCCTTTTCATACTGTTCATGGGGTTCTCAAGACAAGAATTCTGAAGTAGTTTGCCATTTCCTTTTCCACTGGACCACATTTTGTCAGAACTCTCCACCATGACCCATCTGCCTTGGGTGGCCCTACACGGCATGGCTCATAGTTTCATTGAGTTAGACAAGGCTGTGATCCATGTGATCAGTTTGTTTAGTTTTCTGTGATTGTGGTTTTCATTCTGTCTGCTCTGTTATGGATAAGTATAAGAGGCTTATGGAAGTTTGAAAACTTCAGTTCAGTTCAGTCACTCAGTCGTGTCTGACTCTGTGCGACCCCATGAATCGCAGCATGCCAGGCCTCCCTGTCCATCACCAACTCCTGGAGTTCACTCAGACTCACATCATCGAGTCAATGATGCCATCTAGCCGTCTCATCCTCTGTCGTCACCTTCTCCCCTGCCCCCAATCCCTCCCAGCATCAGAGTCTTTTCCAATGAGTCAACTCTTTGCATGAGGTAGCCAAAGTACTGGAGTTAAAAACTTAACCACTAGCAATATAAGAGACTGCTCATATGCCTATGACATCCTCACTTGGCTTAGTGATTTAAAGTTTTATTTATTCGATAAAAACTAAGTGAAAACGTTAGTTGTTCAGTTCTGTCTGACTGTTTGTGACCTCCTGGACTGTAGCCTGCCAAGCTCCTCTGTCCTTGAAATTTATTCAGTAGGTACCTCCCAATTTTATTGATGATTCAGTTTAATTCAATTCAATGTCTTTGTTGAATAGCAAGCTTAAATTTTCTTTTATATCTTTATATAAATTGTATTACTTCTTGTTAGTTGTTCAGTTCTGTCTGACTGTTTGTGACCTCCTGGACTGTAGCCTGCCAAGCTCCTCTGTCCTTGAAATTTATTCAGTAGGTACCTCCCAATTTTATTGATGATTCAGTTTAATTCAATTCAATGTCTTTGTTGAATAGCAAGCTTAAATTTTCTTTTATATCTTTATATAAATTGTATTACTTCTATGAATGATCGGTACTTTTGCTCATTTTTCTTTTGGGTTACTAGTGGTTTTTCTAATAATTTTTATGTTTTTTACAAAAGTAATTCCTTTTTATATTATTTATGCCAAATATTATTCTAATTTTAAAATTAGTTTTGTTTGTGATATGTCATATAGTCAAATTTATTGATTTTGCAGTTATGTATTTTATTTATTTATTTTTACTTTTTAAATTAAATTTTTTTTTTTTACATTTGTATTGGAGTAAGGACTTTCCTGCTAGCTCAGCTGGTAATGAAGATGCCTAAAATGCAGGAGACCTCAACCCCAGGCTGGGTTAGGAAGACACACTGGAAAAGGGATAGGCTATCCATTCCAGTCTTGGGTTTTCCTTGTGGCTCAGCGGGTAAAGAATCTGCCTGCAATGTGGGAGACCTGAGTTCGATCCCTGGGTTCGATCCCTGGCAAAGGGAAAGGCTACCCACTCCAGTATTCTGGCCTGGAGAATTCCATGGACTGTATAGTCCATGGGGTCACAAAGAGTTGGACACAACTGGGTGACTTTCACTTTCACTTCATGGCTGATTAACAATGTTGTGATAGTTTCAGGCGAACAGTAAAAGGACTCAGATACATATATCCATTTTGATTCTCACAGTATATTGCATATTGTGTATTTTCCATAGAACATGAATTAACTTAAATAAATATATAATTAATATTTTCTAATGCTTGATTTTGCTACTAAATTTGCCAAAATAAAAAAAAAATGGAGATGGTATGGAATCTAATGCTATCATTTCAGTGAATTTCTTAAATTTATTATAATTTTCATATTTGATATTAAAACTATCTAGTACTGAAGGGCTGCCCAGGTGGTGCAGTGGTAAAGAATCCACCTGCCAATGCAGGAGGATGGTAAAGAGGCTGCCTGTAATGTGGGAGACTGGGTTAGATCTCTGGGTTAGGAAGATCTCCTGGAGCAGGAATTGGCAACCCACTCCAGTATTCTTGCCTGGAAAATCCCATAGATGGAGGAGCCTAGCGGGCTACAGTTCATGGGGGTCACAAAGAGTCAGACACGACTGAGAGACTAAAGAAAGATTGCAAGAAAGCAAATGCAGAGATGCAAGAGACACAAGTTTGTTCCCTGGGTTGGGACTATCCCCTTGAGAAGGAAATGGCAATCCAGTCCAGTATTCTTGCCTAAAAAATTCCATGGACAGATGAGCCTGGCAAGCTAAAGTCCATGGGGTTACAAAGAGTTGGATATGACTGAGCAACTGAGCATATACACACATCTAGTACTGAGGGTCTCTTAATAATAGCCATCATCTTATTATGAATTGAAATGCTTCTCATTATAATTTAATCCTCTAATATAATTTATTCAGACTTTATTTTGGGGGGCTCCAAAATCACTGCAGATGGTGACTGCAGCCAT
>SJYX01008010.1:45568-109712 GCA_006410675.1 Oreotragus oreotragus | reverse complement strand
GAAAATCCAATGGATGGAGTAGCCTGGTGGGCTGCAGTCCATGGGGTCGCTAACAGTCGGACAGACTGAGCGACTTCACTTTCACTTTTCTCTTCCATGCATTGGAGAAGGAAATGGCAACCCACTCCAGTGTTCTTGCCTGGAGAATCCCAGGGATGGGGGAGCCTGGTGGGCTGCCGTCTATGGGGTCACACAGAGTCGGACACGACTGTGACTTAGCAGCAGCAGCAGCAGCAGCAGCAGGGAGTTGGTGATGGACAGGGAGGCCTGTCATGCTGCGGTTCATGGGGATGAAAATTGTCTGACATGACTGAGCCACTGAGCGGAACTTAATATCTTAGGGTCTCCTGGAACAAAAATAGATTTAACATTCACATCATAAGCCTCCTGATTAAAATTCTGAAAACTAAAGTCAAAATAAGCAACCACAGAGCAGTTTCATGTAGAGAAACACTGATTTGAATGACAGTGGATTTCTCATATAAACAACTGAGTCTGGAAGAAGTGACACAACATTTTTCAAGTGCTGAAGAAAAAGACCTATCATCTATGAATTCTATATCTAGCAAAAATATCCTTCAGGAATTAAAGTGAAATTTCAGAAATTTTCTGAACATCTTCTCTGGGAAAAGAAAAAAAGTCTAAAACTGGTCTCCACGTAGGAAGGAAATGAAAACAGAGGAAAGCTGAAACTTCAGATGGAAGTAAATCAATGACATCAATAAGTAAGGAAAGTGTTTAATATGCTTGCTATTATGATTGATTGTGATTTTCAAGTGAAAATTGGATGGCTTTTACAAAAATGGGAACCAAAATAGTTTGTAACCCATGGGATCCTCTACATCAAGGGATTACTACATCACTACTAACTTCAGTAATTAAATTTGGCTTCATTCCACTAGGCAAGTAATCATGGCCAGCTCAGGGAAAACAGACAATGGAATAGAAGACAGGAATCATAAATATCATTACCACCATTTGACCCATTACTGAAATGAATTATGAATATTTTTCTTAATTTGAAAGTCTCACATATATTTATATGTATACACATGCATCGTTGAATATATATGTGTAAATATGTGTGTGTATTTAATTTTTAAAATTTATTTCAACATGGCTGAGGTGTCATCTGTGACATTCTTTTGTATAGAGGGTTTTTATGCTTTTGGTTATATGAGGAAGAGTTGCATTTCTTACGTGAGAGATTTTCTATTACCTTCAGCTGGAAGTTAAACATGGTTTAAGGAGTTGTGTGTGAACAAGGGATGGACACATTGGCTTTGTACTTTGCTAACTTGGTAATGGTACCACTACATTTCCCAGAAAGTCCCTTTTCTGAATTCTTGTCAGTAAAGTGTTGGGGGAAAATGCACTCATGATTTGGAAGACAAATGACAGCATCTATTACCCTCTGAAGTATTCCTATTTAGAGGTAATGAGAGACAAAAGTAGCTTGTCCTTGGCGTTTTTGGCATTATGATAAGTTCTTTATCCTGACTTCTATCAACATGGAACTATTGGCTTACCATTAGACAAAGAGACCATAGGTTTCTTCAGGGGTCAGTCCCCTCCCCAGACCCCACCCTGCATCCCCATTCTTCTTCTCAGTGTGATTCTAGCAACTGAACTTGTCTGGACTGGTTACTGATTCTGATGCTCCAGCTCCTTGTATCAGACCCATGTTTCCACTGCTTCTCTCACCATTTCTAGAATACTTTCTTTGGCCCATAATGCATGCTCTAACTGAACCCTGGCTGTTACAATCCCTTTGCTCTTTGTGGAGAGCTTCCCACTTCTGGAGAGAGCATGTGTACATTAATGATAGCATTAGATATAGTCGCTTTATACTTTCTGAGATTCAGTTCACTTCAGTCGCTCAGTCGTGTCTGACTCTTTGTGACTCCATCGACCACAGTATGCCAGGCCTTCCTGACCATCATCAACTCCTGGAGTTTAACCAGACGCATGTTCATTGAGTCGGTGATGCCATCCAACCATTTCATCCTCTGTCATCCCCTTCTCCTTCCTTCAATCTTTCCCTGAATTGTGGTCTTTTCAAATGAGTCAGCTCTTTGCATCAGGTGGCCAAAGTATTGAAATTTCAGCTTCAACATCAGTCCTTTCAATGAACATCCAGGACTGATCCCCTTTAGGATGGACTGGTTGTTTTGTAGTAGAGCCTGAAGTCAGGTAAGTTGATTCCTCCAGTTCCATTCTTCTTTCTCAAAATTGCTTTGGCTATTCGAGGTTTTTTGTGTTTCCATACAAATCTTGAAATTATTTGTTCTAGTTCTGTGAAAAATACCACTGGTAGCTTGATAGGGATTGCATTGAATCTGTAGATTGCCTTGGGTAATATATTCATTTTCACTATATTGATTCTTCCAATCCATGAACATGGAATATTTCTCCATCTATTAGTGTCCTCTTTGATTTCTTTCATCAGTGTTTTATAGTTTTCTATATATAGGTCTTTAGTTTCTTTAGGTCTCTGCTTTTTAATATGCTGTCTAGTTTGGTCATAACTTTTCTTCCAAGGAGTAAGCGTCTTTTAATTTCATGGCTGCAGTCACCATCTGCAGTGATTTTGGAGCCCCCCAAAATCAAATCTGTCACTGTTTCCCCATCTATTTGCCATGAACCTGATTCCCCTCAGCCCATGGAAATTTAGAGACTTAAAGTTAATCCAAAAATTGATTATTTTTAACTATTTATATTTTACTGATTTATTTATTAGGTACAAGCACTCTGTTTTTCTGTAGCTAAAATGTTAGCATTTGTATACCAAGATACATCTTTACTTAGGCTATAAATACTTCTTATAAGCTAAATACAGCTAAATAGTTCTTAAATATGTATATGTATATAAATACATATACATGTATATGGGTGAATGTTATGTTTCACTAAAACTTTCTTAGAGGTGAGAGAATTTTTCTATGAAAAATTACTTTAATATTTGCACACTCTATGAAAACAAACATCATTGAATTATTTCCTGCTAAGTAAGGTTTGAAACAAATTTATTGGTACAGTTGCTTTTCTCTTTGCTGCTGCTGCTGCTGCTAAGTCACTTCAGTCGTGTCCGACTCTGTGTGACCCCATAGATGGCAGCCCACCAGGCTCCCCCATCCCTGGGGTTCTCCAGGCAAGAATACTGGAGTGGGTTGCCATTTCCTCCTCCAATGCATGAAAGAGAAAAGTGAAAGTGAAGTCGCTCAGTCTGTCCGACTGTTAGCGACCCCATGGACTGCAGCCAACCAGGCTACTCCATCCATTGGATTTTCCAGGCAAGAGTACTGGGGTGGGGTGCCATTGCCTTCCCCATCTCTTTGCTGAATTAACTTTATTTAACTAAACATTGGATTATGGACTTTATATGTCATATTTGTTATATTTAAATTATATTATATACATATTGTCATGTTTAATTGGAGAAGGGAATGGCAATGCACTCCAGTATGCTTGCCTGGAGAATCTCATGGAGAGAGGAGCCTGGCAGGCTACCGTCCGCGGAGTTTCAAAGAGTCAGACACAACTGAAGCAACTGAACATGTACACTTGTCATGCTTAATATACTGCAGTTGCTTGAATATAAAAAGGTATTTTTTCATGCACAATAAAGCAAGACATTAATATCACATTATTTTCATTTTTTCAAATATTAAAAACTAGAAAGCTACATAAAATTGCTACCTTATAGTGGGGCTGTGGGGATAAAGGGATGCAGTCATTCTTTTCCATTCCTTGAAGGAGTATAAGCTTGTTGAGGCATTCAATAGGTTAGTTCTGTTCTCATTTATTTGAAATATATTTCAAATATGTTTACTTCTGCTTATATTCTATTTGAACTGTTATTTGAACTGTGGTGTTGGAGAAGACTCATGAGAGTCCCTTGGACTACAAGGAGATCCAACCAGTCCATCCTAAAGGAAATCAGTGCTGTATTCATTGGGAAGACTGATGTTGAAGCTGTAATTCCAATATTTTGGCCACTGATGCAAAGAACTGACTCATTAGAAAAGACCCTGATCCTGGGAAAGATTGAAGGTGGGGAGGAGAAGGGGACAACAGAGGATGAGATGGTTGGATGGCATCATTGACTCAAGGAACATGATTTTGAGTATACTCTGGGAGTTGGTGATGGACAGGGAGGCCTGGCATATAGCAGTCCACGGGGTTGCAAAGAGTCAGACACAACTGAGCAGCCGAACTGGGTTGAACTGAATTGATACTGTATGTTAAGCATATGTCTCTTTATATAATATTTTCATAAAACACTTTATAGAATTCCAAAAATCAAAGCTATACTAAAACAATTTACTCAGTATTTGTTTTATTAAGTCCTTGACCTCCTTTCCCAACTAATCTCCTAAATTTTTAACTGAGGCTTCTTGTGCATTTCTTGGCAAAACAGGCAGTTACATGAATATTTTTAGAGCTTTCCTTTATTCTTACACAAAAGCTAAAAAACAGAAGTGTCTTGCATTTTTTCTTTTTCTTTTCTTGAAATCACAGCAGAAGTTCATAAAGATCACTCTTAATTTTTGAAAGTATCTTCATAGTACACCATTGAGTAGATGAACAACCTTTCTTCAAGGAATCTTCCATGTATGAGCATTTAGGACTTTTATTTTTCAGTATGTTTTAATTGCAAATAATCCCTGACTGAATAAATGTGTGCATGTGTGTTCTTCTGTCAGCTAGATTTCTAGAAGCAAGTTGCTAAGTAAAAAAACAATAAAAGTGTGATTTTCTTATATACTGCCAAATTTTTTTCCATGTGGTTGTATCAATTTGCATTCTCATCAGAATGTGAGTAACTGTTTTTTTCATAGCCTTACCAACAAAACGTTTGTGAAATTTGTAACTTTGCCAATATGATAAGGGAGAAATGGTATCTCCATATAATTGTGTTTAACATTTCTCTAATAATGATTGAAGTTGAACATCATTTTTTAAATTTAGCAATTTTATTATTTTCATCAGTAATTTCTTATAACTAACAACTTTTCAATCAGTTCCTTATAAGTTATATATGCCATTCCTTTTTCAGCAGTTTATGTTGCAGTCTCCAACATTTTTTTTTAACATCTCCATAAAGACTTGTTGGTATTTTTATTGAGATTATGTTGAATGTGTAAATCTACTTAGAGTTAACAAATAACTATGATATTAAGTCATCCCACCCTGAAACAAGAGAGTCTTTTAATTTCTTCCAGTCTATTTTGTATTTTTCAGGAGTGTTTATATCCATATTTATTTGTGTTTTGATTTCTTCATCGTATTTTGTTTTGTATGCAATCTTAATTGGATATTTAAATGTATCAGTCTTTCCACTTATTACATTTAATTTTAAGTCACATTGAAGCTTTTCTTTTTTAATATCCTATTTATAGAGGAATTAATCCTGTTTTCTTCTAAAGCTTGTATAGTTACTTTCAAGACTCTGATCAGTTTGGGGCTTCTTTTGCATATGGTGTGATGTATGTACAAATTTTATCTTTGTTTTTTCCAAGTGGCCTTCCAGTTTTCTCAGCACTATTTATTTAAAAATTCTACTTTAAATTCATTGATTAAGATTCCTTTTCAAGTTTTTAAATGAACTTTCATTATCTTCTACTGACCAGCAGGCCAGTATCAATTTATTTTAATTGTAGAAGCTATATGTAATGATTTAGCCTCCAGCAGAACCTCAGATATGCAGATGATACCATGGCAGAAAGAAAAGAGGAATTGAAGAACCTCTTGATGAGGGTGAAAGAAAAAAGTGAGAAAGCTGGCTTAAAACATAACATTCAAAAAATTAAGATCATGGCATCTGGTTCCATCACTTCATGGCAAATAGCTGGGGGAAAAATGGAAACAGTGACAGATTTTATTTAGGCTCCAAAATTGTGATGGCACTCATGAAATTAAAAAACACTTGCTGCTTGGAAGAAAAATGATGAGAAACCTAGACATTGTATTAAAAAGCAGAGACATCACTTTGCCAACAAAGGTGTGCATAGTCAAAGCTATGGTTTTTCCAGTAGTCATATATGGATATGAGTGTTGGACCATAAAGAAGGCTGAGAACTGAAGAACTGATGCTTTCGAATTTTGGTGCTGGAGAAGACCCTGAGAGTCCCTTGGACTGGAAGTAGATTAAACGAGTCGATCCTAAAGGAACTCAACCCTGAGTATTCATTGGAAGGACTGATGATGAAGCTGAAACACCAATACTTTACTTTGGCCACTTTACGCAAAGAACCAACTCATTGTAGAAACCCTGATGTTGGGAAAGATTGAGGGAAGTAGAAGGGGAAGACAGAGGATGAGATGGTTAGATGGTATCACAAACTCAATGGACATGACTGAGCAAACTCTGGGACATAGAGAAGGACAGGGAAGCCTGCTGTGCTGCAGTTCATGGGGTCACAAAAAATAGGACACAACGTAGCGAGTGAACAACAACAAATGTTCCTAGCTTGTCTTCTTTAAAGTTCTCCTTGCTATTTTTGAAAATTGGATTTTCTAAGCCCTTTTATTTTTATACCACCATAAAGATTTGTTGGTATTTTTATTGAAATTATGTTGAATGTGTAAATCTACTTAGAGTTAACAAATAACTGTGATATTGAGTAATCCCACCCAGAAACAAGAAAGTCTTTTTATTTCTTCCAGTCTATTTTGTATCTTTCAAGAGTGTTTATATCCATGTTTAAATAGATTTGGAACATTCCTTGTTAAATTTATTTCTAAATATTTTAGTTATTTTGTACTACTTCATACAAGGAATTCTCTACATTATGTCCTCTACCTCATTTTTATGTAGATGAAGGGCTTTTCATTTTAATGTGTTTATATTCTTCCACCTTACTAAAATTTTTAATTTTAGAATTTCATGAAGCTATTCATTTCCTGGGCTTTCTAGGTATACTATTACACTATTTTTGTAGTAGACACTGTGTAGCATGTCTCTCAGATTTCTCCCTTCTGGATCCAGTGCTCCAATTGCTGGGGTACTGGCACTTGCTGGCTCTTTGAATTCGTTTCATCTAAAGGGAGAAGCCTTATCATAAGTCACATTCTTTTGGTGACATCATATATCCAAAGATTACTGTGTTTTGGTGCATGAGGCCCTGGGACCCTCTGGAGACAGGTCATGCATATCTCCAAAGATAGGTCTACCGGTCCTACATGTCTGCCTCCCTGGCAGTTGTTGATTGCAAAGACACTCCCTCCAAAATATCCTAAATGCAAATCACCCCATTTGTGTTTACTTCCTGGAAAACATAACGTAGAAAAATCTTCAAAGAGAAGTCTTTTCAGATCTTCTTTTCCTATTCTTAAGATTCTAGTTGACTTGATGCATTGGCTAAAATTTGTAATACAATGTTGAAAAGTAATGGAAAAGTGGACATCTTTCCCTTTTCTTGATTTTTGTGGCCATGTCCCTAAAATTCCCTATAAGTGGGATGATAGCTTTATGGCTATTATATATGTGTATATATATATATATATATATATATATATAGAGAGAGAGAGAGAGAGAGAGAGATGAATAAGACTAGAATATCATTAATTCTTACTTTATTGAGCATATTAAAAAGTTTTCAATGAATGTTGAATTTTGCTAAGCATTTTTCAATATCTATGGATATTTATTTTCAGCCCTTAGGTCTATGGAAGCAGTGTATGATATTACTAAATACCCTAACATTCAATCAGCTTGCATTATAGGAATAAATCAATTTGGATGGCATATCTATTTAAAATGTGTGTTGAATTATTTTATTTATATTTTAAAGTATAATTTGTGTATACATTTTCATAAATGATACTGATTTCTGATTTTGTTTCTGTGCTATCTTTATCTGGTTTCAGTATCACTTTTTAATGAAATTAATTTAAAATTTTTAGTGTTTCCTTTTTTTTAGCAATGCTGAAGGAGTAGAATGTGTGTTGTTTCTTTTGCTCTTTCAGTTGATTTGATTCAGTTTTCAGTATAGTTTGTGGATACTGTGTGAAAAGATTTGTTTTATGCCAATAGCTCAACTATCTGAAAAACCAAATGTTTTACTTCATGATCTATGATGAAAATATGAAGAATTTATTTGGCTAAAATTTACAGACTTATATATATATTGTGTATTATATTATAGCTAAATTTTAATAGTCTACCATGTAAGGAAAGTAAAAATTAATGGAGTGTATTGTGGGAGTTAGGTCAAGAGTCTAATCAGAGAGATGAATGAAGTGACTATTGTAACAATAAAGTGAGTTGATTACACTGAATGCTATTTACAGAGATNACAGACTTATATATATATTGTGTATTATATTATAGCTAAATTTTAATAGTCTACCATGTAAGGAAAGTAAAAATTAATGGAGTATATTGTGGGAGTTAGGTCAAGAGTCTAATCAGAGAGATGAATGAAGTGACTATTGTAACAATAAAGTGAGTTGATTACACTGAATGCTATTTACAGAGATATAGATAGGTTAGTGTTTACTTGACCTACAGAGTATATAGAATTTTGTAATAGATTGGATCACAGCCTTGTCGTGGTGAAGGGGCTCACATAACTTATTGAAGTTATGAGCCATGCTGTGCAGGGCCACTTAAGACTAAGGAGTTATAGTGAAGAGTTCTGACAAAATGTGGTCCACTGGGTGGTTAGTGTTTACTTGACCTACAGAGTATATAGAATTTTGTAATAGATTGGATCACAGCCTTGTCGTGGTGAAGGGGCTCACATAACTTATTGAAGTTATGAGCCATGCTGTGCAGGGCCACTTAAGACTAAGGAGTTATAGTGAAGAGTTCTGACAAAATGTGGTCCACTGGGTAAATGAGTAGCAAGCTACTCCTGCATTGTTGCCATGAGAACCCCATGAGCAGTATGAAAAGGCAAAAAGACAGCATTGGAAGATGAGTCTCCTAGATCAGAATGTGTCCAATATGCTACTGGGGAAAAGTGGAAGGCAATTACAAATAGCTTCAGAAAGATTGAAGTGGCTGGGCCTAAGAAGAAACGATGCTCAGATGTGGATGTGTGTGGTGGTGAAGGTAAAGTTCAATACTATAAAGAACAATATTGGACAGGAACCCAGAATGTTAGGTTCATGGATCAATGTAAGTTGGATGTGGTTAAGCAGGAGATTGCAAGAGTGAACATCGACGTCTTCGGAATTAGTGAACTATGATGGACAGGAATGGGCAAACTTAATTCAGAGGCCCATTATGTCTACTACTGTGGGTAAGAATCCCTTAGAAGAACTGGAGTAGCGCTCGTAGTCAACAAAAGTTTCCAAAATGCAGTACTTGGGTACAATCTCAAAAACAAAAAAATGAGATCAGTGCATTTTCAAGGTAAATCATTCAATATCACATAGTAATCCAAGTCTCCACCCAACCACTGATGCTGAAGAGGCTAAAGTTGAATTGCTTAAACCTACAAGACCTTCTAGAACTGACACCAAGTTAAGATGTCTTTTTTATCATAGAGGCTGGCTTGCAAAAGTAGGAAATCAAGAGATATCTGGAGTAATGGGTAAATTTGGCTGTGGAATACACAATGAATTAGGGGGAAAGCTAACATAGTTTTCTCAAGAGAACACACTGGTCATGAAAAAACACTCTTTCCAACAACACAAAAGATGTCTTTACACATGGATATTACCAGATGGTCAATACCAAAATCAGATTGATTATTTCTTTGCAGCCAAAGACGGAAAATTTCTATAGAGTCTGCAAAAATAAGAAATAGAGCTGACTGTGGCTCAGATCATGAACTCCTTATTGCAAAATTCAGACTTAAATTGAAGAAGGTAGGGAAAACCATTAGGCCATTCAGATATGACCTAAATCAAATCCCTTACAGCTATACAATGGAAGTGACAAATAGATTCAAAGGATTTGATGTGGTAGGTAGTGTGCCTGAAGAACTCTGAATGGGGGTTAGTAACATTATACAGGAGGCAGTGATCAAAACCATCCCAAAGAAAAACAAATACAAGAACAAAAAGCGGTTGTCTAAGTAAGCTCTACAAATAGCTGAGGAAAGAAGATAAACAAAAAGCAAAGGAGATAGGGAGAGATATACCCAATTGAATGCAGAGTTCCAGACAATAGCAAGGAGAAATAAGAAAGCCTCCTTCAATGAACAATGTAAAGAAACAGAGGCAATACCACTGCTGGGCATACACACCGAGGAAACCAGAATTGAAAGAGACACATGTACCCCAGTGTTCATCGCAGCACTGTTTATAATAGCCAGGACATGGAAACAACCTAGATGTCCATCAGCAGATGAATGGATAAGAAAGCTGTGGTACATATACACAATGGAGTATTACTCAGCCATTAAAAAGAATACATTTGAATCAGTTCTAATGAGGTGGATGAAACTGGAACCAATTATACAGAGTGAAGTAAGCCAGAAAGAAAAACACCAATGCAGTATACTAACACATATATATGGAATTTAGAAAGATGGTAATGAGGACCCTGCATGCAGGACAGCAAGAGAGACGCAGATGTGTAGAGTGGACTTTTGGACTCTGAGGGAGAGGGAGAGGGAGGGGGAGAGGGTGGGATGATTTTCGGAGAATAGCAGTGAAATATGTGTCCTATCATGTAGGAAATGAATCGCCAGTCTGTGTTCGATGCAGGATGCAGGATGCTTGGGGCTGGTGTATGGGGATGATCCGGAGGGATGATGGGGGATGGGAGGAGGGAGGGGGGTTCATGTTTGGGAGTTGAGTGAAGTAAGCCAGAAAGAAAAATACCAATACAGTACACTAATGCATATATATGGAATTTAGAAAGATGGTAATGATAACCCTATATGCAAGACAGTAAAAGAGACACAGATGTATAAAACAGTCTTTTGGACTCTCTGGGAGAGGGAAAGGGTGGGATGATTTGGGAGGATGGCACTGAAACATGTATATCATCATATGTGAAAAGGATTGCCAGTCCAGGTTCAATGCATGAGACACGGTGCTCAGGGCTGGTGCACTGTGATGACCCAGAGGGATGGAATGGGGAGTGAGGTGGGAGTGGGGCTCAGGATGGGGAACACATGTACAGCTGTGGCAGATTCATGTCGATGTGTGGCAAAATCACTAGAATATAGCAAAGTAATTAACCTCCAATTAAAATAAATTAAAAAAAGATACAAAGGGAAAAAATAAAATAAATAAATTTATGTTAAAAAAATAATAAGAAGATGGGTTTCATGACAGGCGCAGTCTATCCCTCTTTGCACTTCACCAGAATTATAGTCTTGGGAGGGAATCTCTCACTGAATAGCTTAATCCACTGGCTATGGGAGGACATGTCTTTGATATGGTCTCAACAGATCATGTTAAATTGGAAGATATCATTCCTTAACATAATTTTGGAGTGTTGGACTATGGATGGCTGTGGAAAAGACCATGGATGATTTCACAGTCAGAAAACAGTGAAGTTTTGCAACTAGAAAATAATTCTACTTAATTAGTATGTCATATTAACTATTTAACAGAGCTAAAAATATAAATGTATTAAAACTTTGCAAATGGAAAACTTGAAGTTACACTTATAAGAGAAATAATACAGTATATATAGATTAGAATTAAAAATCTTAGACACAAATCATTATTATAAATCTTATATCAGCTTGATTTGGGGCAAATAATTTTAACTTCTCTCCATATTTCTTTACAGATAAATATTTTAGATATATGATATGTGCTTTATCTATCTCATTATTACATGAATATTAAATATAACAGTATGCGAGAAAAAAAAACTTTTGTTAACCACTATGAAAATCAAGATTGAGTTGATAGTACTTTAATATTAAAATTAATTCTTTTATTATACATGAAATGTATCTTTAGAGGGTTCTAGATATTTGCTACCTAAGCATTCAGGTACAGAGGAATGCTGAACACAGGCACAAGCATGGATATAGTCTGTGTTTTGTTGTTATTTTTCTCTTCACCTAGTAATTGTTTTGAATATATGTAGAAATTATATTTATATCTGTCTGCTTTACAAAATATAGAAACTTTGAAACTAAGAAATACATATGTCTTATCAATGTATAGAATCTAAAAGTGAGCATTAAATGAACTTTTTTTTTATTCTACATTATAACAATAGGTAACGTACAATAAAATCAAACAGAACCTGAATGAGATAGATAAGATTTTCTGCTCTCAAAATTTTTATAATGCATTTTGAAATGTTTATTGTTCTCCATTCTTTAAGGATCAGTGATGTGTAAAGTTCTCCAAGTAAAGTAACTCTAAAGAATGATTACTCAGTAACTCTAAGACCTAGATTAGGTAAAATTTCTCTGATTTTAAATAAGAGAAAGCAAATAGAAATGCAATATTTGGGAAAATGAATTAATAAAGTAAAAGAAAAAATGATGGAATACAGGTAGTGGTCCCTTTCTCATATTACTTATAGGAAAATAAATCATTAGATGTCTTACTTCAACTTTTCCTTTCCTTATATTTGTCCTTAAGTCCTTTTGGGCAATTTTGCTCTTTGCTCTTAAAAGTATGCTTAGAGCATATATAACATTAAAGACATTCTAGTAAGTTTTCTGTGGCATAATGCTTGTAAGCACATATTGTGCATTTTAGATAAACTAAATGCATTTTAGGAAAATAGGTAAAATATGAAAATAGATAATGAGCAAATTAAAATGATAATAAGTACCATGTATTAATCACTAAATTGTGTCTCTTTGAAACTCCATGGAAAGAGGAGCTGGGAATTCTTCAAGGAGAATACTGAAGTGGGTTGCCATTCCCTTCTCCAGGGGATCTTCCCAACCCACGGATTGAACCTGAGTTTCCTGCACTGTAGACAGATTCTTTACCAACTGAGCCACCACAGAAGCATGAGAGAATGTTTAACAGATTTAGAAGAGATGTGGTTTAGCAGAGACAATTTTTAATGAGAAAAGAATGAAAGCATTGTGGAGAAAGTGGCATTTTGTTGGGGATCTGAAATGTTGACAAGCCCTAGAAGTAATTTCCCTTTTGATTTATTTGACACACTGTTCAAGAGGATGTTGTTTAGTCTCAGCATAGTTGTGAATTTTTCAGTTTTCTTCTTTTAATTGATTTCTAGTTTCATATCATTATGGTTGAAAAATATGCTTGATAGAATTTCATGAATTTTCTTGAAATTTTCATGATAGAATTTTCTTGAATGTACTAAGATTTGTTTTTGTGGCCAAACATATAATCTATCCTGGAGAATGTTCCATGTACACATGAGAAGAATATATATTCTGCTGCTGTTAGAAGGAATGTTCAGTAAATGTCTGTTAAGTCCATCTAGTCTAATATGGCATTAAGTCCAAAGTTTCTTTATTGACTTTTCTTTCTGGATGACCTATCCATTGTTGAAAATCGGATTTTTAAGTCTTCCACTATTATTGTAATGCCGTATATTTCTCCCTTAAAATTTGTTAATATTTGCTTTATATATTTAGGTGCTCCTGTGTTGAGTATGCAAATAATTACAAATGTTATATTCTTGATAAATCAATCCTTTTATCATTATATAATGACCTTCTTTGTATCTTGCTATAGTTTTTGGTTTAATGTCTATTTTGTGTGTAAATAACAAGACTATAGAGAGAGAGAATAAATTATTGGTTGTGAGAGTTTGGAGATAGTGGAGGGAGAGAAATAGGTATGACTGTAAAGGGGAAATGTGAAAAACCATTGTCCATCAGCTGGTGAACAGATGAACAAAGTCTGGTATATGCATGCAATGGAATACTACTTAGCAAGCAAAAGGAATAAAATATTAATACATCCAACAACATAGATGAGTCTTAAATCATAATCAGTGAAAAAAGTCAGATAAATCTCATCACAAGGAAAAAATTTTATTTTTATTTTATCTATATGAGATGGTCGGGGAAGGCAATGGCACCCCACCCCAGTACTCTTGCCTGGAAAATCCAATGGACGGAGTGAAATGCAAAAAAGCAAAATGGCTGTCTGGGGAGGCCTTACAAATAGCTGTGAAAAGAAGAGAAGAGAAAAACAAAGGAGGAAAGGAAACATATACCCATTTGAATGCAGAGTTCCAAAGAATAGCAAGGAGAGATAAGAAAGCCTTCCTCAGTGATCAATGCTAAGAAATAGAGGAAAACTACAGAATGGGAAAGACTACAGGGAAGGCAATGGCACCCCACCCCAGTACTCTTGCCTGGAAAATCCAATGGACGGAGGAGCCTGGTGGGCTGCAGTCCATGGGGTCGCTAACAGTCGGACAGACTGAGCGACTTCACTTTCACTTTTCTCTTCCATGCATTGGAGAAGGAAATGGCAACCCACTCCAGTATTCTTGCCTGGAGAATCCCAGGGATGGGGTAGCCTGGTGGGCTGCCGTCTATGGGGTCACACAGAGTCGGACACGACTGAAGTGACTTAGCAGCAGCAGGGAAAGACTAGAGATCTCTTCAAGAAAATTAGAGACAACAAGGGAATGTTTCATGCAAAGATGGACACAATAAAGGACAGAAATGGTATGGACCTAACAGCAGAAGATATCAAGAAGAGGTGGCAAGAATAAACAAAAGAACTGTACAAAAAAGATCTTCACAACCAAGATGATCACAATGGTGTGATCATTCACCTAGAGCCAACATCCAGGAATGTGAAGTCAAGTGGGCCTTAGAAAGCATCACTACGAACAAAGCTAGTGGAGGTGATGTGTCTATGGGGTCACACAGAGTTGGACACAACTGAAGTGACTTAGCAGCAGCAGCCAGTGCTTTGCCTTTTGTTTCTTACTATATCCCCAGAACCTAGAATAGTGCCTGGTACATAGTAAACACTCAAATATTTGTTGAGTAAATAATGATATGTATTTTTGTAAAATGTCATATAGAATATCTGTATTTAAAAAAATTTTCTGAAGGTCTTTGTGTTTTAACAGAAAAATTTTGTCTATCTCCAAGTATTACAACTGCTGATATGTTTGGTTTTGTTTCTTTGTAACTGTTTCTGCTGTTTGTTAAGTTCAGCTATTCATTTTACCTTTTATTTTCTCTTCCTGTCTTTTGTTGAATTTATCAAGTCTTCCTCCTCTTTATTATGCTTAACATTCCACAGTCACCACGTGTTACAGGCAGTGGGCTATATAGTTGACACATTTTATTTCAGTTATACTTCAAAATAATTCTATAATAAAGAATGATTATCATTCCTATTCAGCTGAAGCTTAAAGAGATTAATACTTTATGCAAATTCACAGTGTAATTTGTGACAGCTGAGCCTCACACCCAGATTGGTTTGTCTGAAACCAAAGTCCTTTCTCTTATTCATATTTCTTTTAAATATGCTTTTAAATTCTGAAAGACTTAATTGTGAAATTGATATTTCTATGTTATTGTTAGGAATGCAACTATATATTTTCTTTTCTTGTAAAATAGGCGATATTTGAAAGTGAAGTGAAAGTGAAAGTCATGTCCGACTCTTTGTGACCCCATGGACTGTACAATCCATGGAATTCTCCAGGCCAGAATACTGGAGATATTTATTGTGTGATTATTTCCTTGTAGTGCCCCTCTCTCAACCTATAGTTTTGTTTTAAATAATCTGGGACTTAAAATCCAGGTTCTTATTCATGTATCTTCTTCATCTTCTCTTTAAATTCTTTTTCTTAATGTTAACGTAAGGATCAGAAATCCATCAACTGAAACATTTAAATTTAATTCTAGTCCTATTCATTTCATTGTTTAATGTTCACTTCTGTTGTACTCATTACTGAAATTGTGTTCAGACTATTCTCAGCTGTTGATAAATGTTGAGTAATTGGTTGAGGAAGGATATATGGGTTATTCTCTTTATTAGTTCCTATATATCTGAGAGGATCTGTTGCCATTATTATAAACCTGACTAGGGTCACAGTTTTTCTCCTCAGAACTCTTTCAACCTTTCTTTGTTGTCTAGTTTTTAAATACTGTAGATAGAGTAAAAGCCGATGTTAAACCCACTGTCTTTCCATTGTGGGAAAATTGCCTTTTTTTTCCTGTCTGATAAAATATGCTTTTAGAAAGTTTTCTTTGAAATTCGGAAATTGTACCAGTATTTACCTGTAAATTTTTTTCATTCATGTTTACAATATAATTGAGCCCTTCAATTTGAAAAATCAAGTTTTTGCTCATCTCAAGAAAATTTTTTTTCTCCTCTTCTGGCTTCTAATCTGTCTGCTCTATTCAGACATACAAAAATTCCTATTATATGTATGTTACATCAATTCCCTACTTCTCTTATCTATTGTTTAATAATCTTTATCTTTTTAAGTGTTTACTCTGATACTGGAAGGATTTCTTATACGAATCTTCTAATTTGTTGAGTCTGTTTTCCACGGCATCAGGTATTTTGTTTGCTCTCCTTATTGAGTTCTTTTAAAATGTGGCAATTACTATATTGTCATTTTTCAAGTATACTTTTACATTTCCAATCTCTTTCCTTTTCATGTCTGCTAGTCCCTGCTTTATCCATATAGGGTGTTCTTAAATCTCATTGAAAACTTGAAAGTACAGTTAGAGACTTAAAATACTTCTCCCTGTTTCTTGGAACAAGGCAGTTTCAAAAGAGATTGCTTGTTACATTTTTTTAAATTAGTTTTCTTCTTTTGGATTGCAGAGTACTTTTGTAATGTCCTCTTATCTTTCTCTAGCTCGTGTATAGCATGGAGTATCTGTTTAGTGTTAGGAGCTGAGATTAATTGTGAATAAAACCATGTGAATCTATGAAATCTTTCAGTTGCAGACTGAAAAAGGTAATAATTTAAATTTATTGTGAGTATGCCCATGTGGAAATATAATTATTCTGTTCGGATTAGGAAGTTGTTGCAGGTACAAGGAGATAGCCTTGGAAAAGGGAGTTTAAACTTTACATTAACTTTGATCAAATTAGCCTGTCTGCCTCAGCAGCTAGAAATCAGCAGCTCCCTCTCCATGCCCAACAAAGCAACCTCATGGCCCTTTTCCAGAGCCCATGGTGGTCACTGGCCCCACACCTTTCAGTGTACCAAAGCCACGGTGTGTGCAGCTGAGTGTGCTGGTGTGGGATTCCTTCCTCAAAGCCTCCAGCAGTGTGAGAATCTGCTTCTCATCAGCTGCTCAAAGACCTGTCTCTATCGTTGATCTCTGCTGCTCTAAGGTGGGGTTTAGGTTAAGCTCTGGCAGAGGGCTTTTCATTTCTTCCCCACTGCACCCTCGCTCCCTCAGATCCCCTTCCTCCGTATAGAGCATGAACCCCCACTGTTTGAAGCTCCCTTCACGTCCTTTCCTGTGACTAAAATGTCAGTTTGCAGCTGGTACCCGACTGTGTTTTCTCAGTCATGTCAGAGGCCCGAGAATTAAATACATATGCTTATCTCACCTTAGTGGTTCAGGATTCATACTGAGAGTCTCTATAAAATATGTTTAAAACTTCCTGGCATTGAACAAAACTTTCAAACATATGAAATTTGGACACAAGCCCAGTGGGAATCAGGTCCTTTTGCTCAGAGCTCAAATACTCTCTATTAGTTTAGCCAAAGAAGAAAACTTCTGGAAACAAGGTTGCAAATTTGATATTCTGAAAATCTATAGTTTTATCTATATCAGGCAATGGAGCATCAGTTATTTTTTGGCAGATCTGCTAAAGAGGCTCACAGGAGATAAGGACTTCTGGTGCCAGAAAGAAAGTAGTGTTGGTTCTAACATAGCTCTAAGCTGGCTTGTGGAGTTTCTGAGGTAGTAAAGTTTTCATAAGAGCTGTGTGGGGTAAGTGGGGCCCATCTCTAATATGGTAAATAGCTTAGAGCAGGGGTCAGAAAAACCCTATTGTCTACCACCTGTTTGGTATAGCCCTCAAGATAAGAATGGTCTTTACATTTTAAATGGTTGAAAAAGTTATAAAAATAACATTTTGTGACATGTAATAATATAAAATTAAAATTCATTGTTTATAAATTTTTATCAAAAGACAATCACGTTTTTCAATTTATGTATTTCAATTTATGTATATGTGGTTGCTTTCAGGCTACAGTGACAGAGCTGAGTATATATGACAGAGATCCTAAGGCCTACAAAGCTTAACATATTTCCCATCTGGCCTTTACAGAGAAAATTTGCTGATCCCAGGCTTAGAGCTTTAAGGGCCTGTGGAAATGATGGCAGCAAGGAAAACTCCTACCCAGAAATTTTACCTTCTTAGAATGATATTTAAAATGAAGAAACTCAGAATTTCATTTTGAGGCCCATGTGGTGATGCTAACTGACAAAGCTGGTGAGATCTGATCTCTGCCAATACTTTATCCTTCCTGTCTTTACAGTGGTAGTTTTTGAGACATGTTCTTAGGATCATGTTAGTACCTGTAGTGCAAGCCAGCAGAAAGACAGCAGAGCAGGATGACAAAGTAACAACCTGGAGATGCATACTTTTAAGAACTCTCTATAAATTTTAATATCTATGCCACTTTTATATATCTTCTGTCTTGTGCCTCAGAAATTATGAATAATTGAAAAATAGGTTGTCATTTTTTTTTTTTTCTCTTTCAGAGTACTAGAAACTTGCAGGGTCTTTAGAAAACAGTATAAAAGGCATTTGGGAAAGTAAGTGTTAGAAAAGCTTCTAAAACACAATCCAGTTTATTATTAAGGAAGTAGAAAATACTTTTCCCAATGTTTCCCAAACTTGCATTATAAAATGGAAAAATAATGATATTTTAAATGTGTAAAAATCCAGTGCTCAAACTTTAAATAAGTCAAATGTGAGTTTATACCTTTCAGAATCCTCCTCTCCCCAGACAGATGCTGTTCTCATATGAAGGGTACCTTCATGTACCTTAAAGGTAAAATCCTACTTGCTGCTGCTGCTGCTGCGTCACTTCAGTCGTGTCCGACTCTGTGTGACCCCATAGACGGCAGCCCGCCAGGCTCCCCCATCCCTGGGATTCTCCAGGCAAGAATACTGGAGTGGGTTGCCATTTGCTTCTCCAATGCGTGAAAGAGAAAAGTGAAAGTGAAGTCGCTCAGTCTGTCCGACTGTTAGTGACNGACGGCAGCCCACCAGGCTCCCCCATCCCTGGGATTCTCCAGGCAAGAATACTGGAGTGGGTTGCCATTTCCTTCTCCAATGCGTGAAAGAGAAAAGTGAAAGTGAAGTCGCTCAGTCTGTCCGACTGTTAGTGACCCCATGGACTGCAGCCCACCAGGCTAATTGGATTTTCCAGGCAAGAGTACTGGGGTGGGGTGCCATTGCCTTCCCCGAGGGAAAGAGTTAAAAACACAAATATTGGTCAAAAATATGTACAAGGTGCAGTTAGACACCCAGATCCTTTCCATTGGGGCTGTAGATGGGAGGTTAACTGGAGAAACAGAGGCAGAGATTTTTGGACTTAGGATGAGGCAAAGGCAAAGCTTCCAGTGAGGTGTTGTCTGAAAACAGAGATATTTTATGCTGTGGTGCACAAAGACAAAATCTCAGAAGATTAACACCACAGACACTTATTTCTTGCTGTAAATCAGTGGGAAGCTCTGAGGCAGATTTCTCCTACTTAGTGGTTTGATATCCCCAGCTGCCTCAATGTATAACACCTCCATTTGTTACATCCAAGGAAGAAGACAGGGATTGGGCAGCAACTCTTAAATGTTTCTATCCTGAAATGAGGCACATTATTTGCCCTCACTTTTCACTGATCTAAGAAAATCTCAAATGACCTCTGCTTACTTCAAGGGTTCACATGACTAAAACGAAAGGATACAGGTAAGATGGTAATGATGTCTACCACCTCTGAGCTGTTTCTAATTTTTATTTATAAAGCTATTTAAATTACTCTAATCCTTCTTCATCAAATTACACAGATGTATGACAGCAGTTATCAGGTACCCAGGACATCATAAAAGTTAATTTTTATTTTTCTTTCCAGTTTGCAATTTTTACATGCAAAATTTCCCCACTTCTGTCAAGTTCTTTTTTTTTTTTTTTAAGATTTCTTTACAAGAGATTTTTACAGTTATGTCGTTTCAAAAATGACTTACCAATTTTAGTGGATTTAAAATTGTAAAAAGACATGGAGATAAATTGTTCATAAACTTTTGGTCATAATTATATGATATATTCCTGTTTTGAGAAACTTGGTATTCATTATATCTCCTACAAGGGCATGCTTATATTAACATTTGTTTATCATAATCTGTAAATGTTTCTCCATAAGTACCAGGAGACCCAAGCCAGCTTGAATATCTGTTTGGAATTTTATTAGTTTTTGACCTATGCAAAAAGACAGTTTTCATTATCCTTAAAATTATTTACTATTCAGAATACATATTTCCCTCCCCACCACCAAATCCTGAGTCATATACTGCACCAATATTTACATGGAAATAATTTTTTCTTTGTTGAGATTAAAATAAAGCTAACAGACACACTAGATAATACATATGTTCATTGTGCCAGAAATCAAAATTCATCAGAGAAATGCAAATCAAGACCACAATGAGATACCACTTCACACCAGTCAGAATGGCTGCGATCCAAAAGTCTACAAGCAATAAATGCTGGAGAGGGTGTGGAGAAAAGGGAACCCTCTTACACTGTTGGTGGGAATGCAAACTAGTACAGCCACTATGGAGNTGTTGTGAACATCTAGGTACCAGCTTTTGTGTGGACATATGTTTTCAGTGGTCTTGCTGTCTCTTATACACATCTAGATGTGTATAAGAGACAGGGATCACCTACAACCTAGGAAAACTTAAAATTGTGGAAACTGGACTAAATGACTTTGAAAGTGTTGCTTTCTCTTCCAATATATCAGCACTTCTTCCTTTCTTTCAATCCATACCAAAGTATTTTTTTCACTTAAATTATAACCATATTTTTTCTATAACTCACTTCAAAGTGAAATCCATGTAAATAATAGCACCCATTTTTAACTTAGTTATTTTGCCAAAGTAATATAAGTAATATATTTGTTCACTAATGTTTGAATATTATGGGCACAGGTTACTTAAAAATGTGTAAATTAGTATGGTTTTCCTTTCAAAAGTGAAATTGAAATGAAAATCATATTAATATCTTTACCAAAATATTACTAAATACTATAGAAATCTGTGAATTGTTTTTTGTACCATTTCAAATGACCAGTGTCTTTGGTTTGGAAGGAAAGCAATATTAAAATAAACAAACAGGGTATTCTGCATGACAATAAATATTCAATTAGACAAATAGCTCTTTCAACTATTTTCAACAGAAACAAATTGGGAGGGACTTAGTAAAATACTAATATTTTGTACTTCATTCAACCTTTTACTATAGTCTTGCTTCCAAGGATGTTATATATTTAACAATTTTTTCTACAACCTAGAAATCTAACACTATATTTCCACTCCTATTGATTTCTCCTTTTACCAAACTTAAAAAAAAAAAAGAATCTAAGAGGGGCAGTAGAGACCACTTTCTCCCCCACAAATTCATAGAAAGAATATTTGAACTCTGACCAAATTCCACAAAACAACTTTTTAATGCTGGCAGAGGATATCAGGCACCCAGAAAGGCAGTCCATTGTTTTGGAAGGGAGGAAAGGACAAAATATAAAAGATGAAAAGAGAGACAAAAGAGGTAGTGGTGGAGATCTGTCCTGGGAAGGGAGTCTTAAAAAAGAGAAAAGTTTCCAAACACCAGGAAACACTCTCACTGGAGATTATGTAGGGAGCCTTGGAACTTCAGAGGGCAACATAACCTGGAGGAAATGCAAATAAACAATTAAAACCCACAGATTATGTGCCTAACAGCAACTCCCAATAGAGAAGCAGTGCCGACTCTCACATCTGCCACTAGAAAGTCGGGACTGGACAGGGAGGTGCAGGCTGCATTTATGTAGGGAGCCTTGGAACTTCAGAGGGCAACATAACCTGGAGGAAATGCAAATAAACAATTAAAACCCACAGATTATGTGCCTAACAGCAACTCCCAATAGAGAAGCAGTGCCGACTCTCACATCTGCCACTAGAAAGTCGGGACTGGACAGGGAGGTGCAGGCTGCATTGCTTACAGTAAGGACCAGGCCTCAATGCCCCAAGGGCAATCTGAGGGAACTAATTAGAGATAACAACCCAGACACTGGGATAGCTATCCCGTGAAAAGCCCTAACCTAAGACACCTCCAGGCCTGCCCACAGAGCAAAGGACCAAGCAGAGCTAGCAGACTGCAGACAGGCCCATCCCTTACCAGAGACAGGCAGGCAAGGGCAGCCAGAGCCAGAAAGGGGCAATGGTGGCCCCAGAAAGGAATCATCTACCAAAGTGCAAGCAGGCTAACCAAGACTGCTTGGAATTCTGGATGATAGACATCCACCAGGAGGGTCACAACCAGAGATTAGCCCCCCAGGAGAGATACATGGCACACCTGAGAAGGCGCACCAGTAGCACACCCAGAAAACCAAACTGCTGGGATGGGGGAGGTGATAAGACGTAGCCCCCAACTAGGGGCAACTGCGCTCACCAAGCATGGTCAACTGAGCTGCTTGGATCTGGGAAGGGCACAAAACTCAGTTCAGTTCAGTTCAGTCGTTCAATCGTGTCTGACTCTTTGCGATCCCATGAATTGCAGCACGCCAGGCCTCCCTGTCCATCACCATCACCTGGAGTTCACTCTCCAGGCTACTCCGTCCATTGGATTTCCCAGGCAAGAGTACTGGGGTGGGGTGCCATTGCCTTCCCCGAAAATCCTACTTGAGTTCATACTAATCCTTTCCACTTCTATTCAGAATGATAAGGTTTCGACTGAACCTCTTGGACCTTACACCTATATCTCTTTTCATTCATGCTGAGCCTCTAGTTCTCAGTGACACCAGGAATTATGATAGAATATTCTGTCATTGCTCCTTTGCTTTATCCCACAGCATATAGAAGTATAGCAACCTCAGAACATGTATATCTCGGTATCTCCAACAATGTGACAAAGAAAAATAGTTAAAAATCTTTTTATGGCTATTTTTGTCCTTAGTGTAGATTCTACTAGAGTGTATTTGTTGTTGTTGTTGTTTTGCCTTTGAATACGCCATGTGCTCTAGATTTGTCTTGAAATCATGTAAATTATTTATTAAATAACCATATAAGAAAATTATGCTTTTTTAAATTCCAAAAAATTAAAAATACAATAAAACATGAACTTAAATGTGTATCATTAGGTTGGCGGTATGACTACCAAAACAAAAACATACAAAACAAAAACACTCTGGTAGAACCTACACTAAAGACAAAAAGAACCACAAAAAGATTTTTAACTATTTTTAGTTTCCCTATCATTATGCCAGTGAGGCAAGTGGGACCTAGGGAGTGGTCTGCCAGATCACACAGTTCATCAGCACAAGATTTGGGGTTAGGGCTCAGGGTTCTTTGCAACTAGTACTGGACTCTTTCAAAATGACTCTTTAAAATTTTTACTTCTGTTTATATATTTGTAGGTTCATAAATTGTTAGAGCCATAATAGATCTTAGAGATCATCTATCCAGCCCGCCATTTCCCTGCCATACCTTCATTTAATGGGAGAAGGCAGAGACCAGATGCGGATAAGGAATCTGATTACACAGCTTCTTATTAAAGAAACTTTTTCATCATCTCCAATGCAGACAGAGTTAGTGTAAGACTATATGTATAAAATGAAAGTTATTTTGTTTGGTAACCAGGTTAAAGCCTGCTTTTAAATAAAATCTATTAATGTAGTAAATTGAAATAGTCTGATGACAAGAACCACAAAAAGGAAGGGATGACTTAACAGAATGATAAGTAGTTACAACAAAACTCTTTTAACTAGCAAGCTATGTTCCTGCATTTAAAATGTTACTTATTTATTCACAGCTTCTAAGAGGAAACATTTATATTACAAAACAGTGTCAAACAAACCAGTGAATTTGATAAAGTACCAAAGTTATTCACAGTTGATTCACCGTCCTAATTTATCCTCCTTTTTTTCTTGTTTGTGTCTTTCTATCTGTACGAAGGATATTTGTTCCCCGCCTCACAATTTACTAAAGTTTATTTTTAGAGGCTGCATAATCTGTACTTTGCTTGGGACCTTTGTTCTAGTCACAAGGGTTAGACTTAGGGAACTATTTTTTCCCCCACAGTGGTACAGTTTACTTAAGTTGCTAATAATGATATAAAACCAGAAATGCAGATTACTATTAAAAAGAAAAATCAGTAAGATTAAGTCAAATAAATAAAAATAAACTAAAATCTGAAAGAGCTTTTAAAAAGATTAGAGTTACTTTGTTTTTCCAAAATATATTGGGTGTATTTCTGTTCTCAAATTAAAATTAATGATTTATAATACATCTCCAATTATATTATCTAAAGTTTTCATTTATTAAGTACTTTGTAGAAGCAACAAATATTGATATATTATCTAATGGTAATTTATAACATTATCTGCATAAATCTTTAGAAAAATATTGTGACAAGCAGTTATTTATAAAGGCTCAGTAAGACATGATATAAACATGAGAAAACTGATGAGCAAGGATAACTTTAAATGTTTTGTTTCCTATAAATTAGATTTGATCTTAATGAATCTGACATTTTATCCCTGAATGCAGCTTTTTTCCAGGTCTGTAGTTAGAAAGAGAGAAAGTTAGAATGTAAATTGAAATAACATTTAATTTTTACTTAATTTTCTCTGTGACATATATATTATAGGATGGTTTAAATGAAATATCGCATGTTATAGCGACTAGAAGTCTCAATTTAATTTAAAATGATTATGATTATGTAGCCAGCTTTAGGAATACGATTTTGATACTTAATAGTAACTTAATTTTGTTACCTATAAACATTTACTCTGCACTTATTATATGCCAAATGCCAATATAAACTCTGTGTGTTTAACTCAATCTTTTTTTAAAAGTTATATTATTTTGTTTATTCTTTGAGTTCAGTCTAGTATTGACTTAATTAAATATACCAAGTCCTTCACATCTCTGTTACAGCCCACACATGTAAAAGATAATTTGCAAGAAGTTTCCAGTGAATGGAAAATGAATTACCTGCACTACTTAACAAAAGTGAAATGAGTAACAAGGATGACTAATGTCTAAAGCCTGTATCACATAATCCTAGTGAGATTTAAAAAAATTTTTTAATTGAAAGATAATTGCTTTACAGAATTTTGTGGTTTTCTGTCATACATCAATAAGAATCAGCCNATGAATTACCTGCACTACTTAACAAAAGTGAAATGAGTAACAAGGATGACTAATGTCTAAAGCCTGTATCACATAATCCTAGTGAGATTTAAAAAAATTTTTTAATTGAAAGATAATTGCTTTACAGAATTTTGTGGTTTTCTGTCATACATCAATAAGAATCAGCCATAGGCACACCCATGTCCCCTCCCTCCCATTAGAATTAATAATAATTCTAAGACCTAATATCCTCATGTTGCAGATGAGAAAACTGAGACACAGAGAAATGAAGTGATTTGCCCAAAGGCACACAAAACAAGTGGCAGGACTAGGATCCGAGCTGAGCAGGTTCCAGTAACTACTGCACCAGGGTGGTGGTTCTCCAAGTGTGACCTCCACGTCAGCAGCATCAGTGTTACCTGAAAACACACTGGAAATCATATTCTCAGGCCAAAAAACTCGAGGGTGGGGTCCAAAAATCTGTGTTTTGGCCAGCCCTCTGGGTAATTTTGATGAATACTGTCTTAGTCTGGTTGGGCTACTATAACAAAAATGCCATAGACTGTGAGAGATTTAAACAACAGACATTTATTTCTCACAGTATTGGAAGCTGGGGAGTCTAAGACCAATGAGCTGGCAGACTTCAGTTTTTCATGAGGACCTGCTTTCTGGTTCATAGACAGCTATCTTCTCACTGTGTCCTCACATGGCTGAGGAAAAGAAAGCTAAAGCAAACTCTCCTTGCTCTTATAAGGGTACAAATCCCATCATGAGGGCTTCACCCTTAAGACCTAACTGTCTACTAAAGAATGCACATCCTAAAATCATCACAGTGGGGATTAAGATTTCAACAAGAATTTGGGGGACATAAACAGTTCATGAAACATTAAAGTTTGAGAGCCACTGCCTAGATAAAGCATCGTTCTCTCCCTCAATCAGAGGCCAACAGTGTAGTGGTAGAGCTGGTCATGCAAACACATAACTGCCATCCATCTAGTAAATGCATTTAAAGAGGAATATATTAGGTACGGCCGTGGTGCAAAGAACAGTGTGAAGGAAAGGGAAGATTTTGCTTTTTGAGCATTAAGAAATTTGTACTGAAGTTTCAGAGACAGAGGAAGGGCAGTCGACTCACAATACTGATGAGACTATGTTGGTTTTGCTTATCTGGAGTTTGAACCAATAGTTCAGATGACTTTCAGTATTTCTGGAGCATTTTTGCAGAATCAACATAATAACTGAAAGCTATCCTATTATCTTGCCTACCTTCTGGCTATGATTGTGTATCTCACATATATATTATTCTTGGAATTGATGCGTACGTATTAGTCAGAAGAGATCTCTTAAAGATACCTAAGATAATGATGTATTCTTTTTGCCTGGAAAAATAAGTTAGTGTTAGATATTGAAAATTCAGCCTTCAATAATGTTACCCATTTTATTTATCTATTAACATCCAAATTAACTACTATCTCTTGCTTGGGATATAACAGAACTGAGCATTACAAGGCAGTGTCCTAGCTTGTAGTACCTAAATCACTTAACTCATTAAATGAGTCATCCCTTATTTTTCAGAGCACAGTAGTCTAGAAATCATCACAATAGTCTTCCAGGCTAAACAAATTCTTTGTACTTTTCATCCTACTGGAAACAGGGATTAGATATAAAGTAAACAACATGGGCTGTCTATTCTTTGTAACATCTTCGAAGAGATGGCCCTGATTTGCACCACTGTTTTCAATCACTTAAAAGGCAATAATTTAATTATGCCATCCTTTATATAAGAACTGCCATTGCTTTCAGTTCACTTCCAGGCCTGACACAAATAAATCACTTCAATAAAATCCTTTTTTTCTCCCTCTTAGAGATGAGAATAAGTAATGATTCCAGTGATTTTCCAAGGAAAAAATGAATATAATATACTTCTTATAGAGAAGCAAAATATTTCACAAAGCCACGATTTATTGTGTTATTTAAACAATTTTTCTTGGGTGTATGTGAAAAAGGTTTAAGTAATTTTATATTAGGGCATTTTTAGAGAGGCAGATACTACACTCTGCTTTTGAACTTAAATGCTGAGAGAGAACAGTCTAAATGCCTAGGATGGGCAGTGGAATATGCCTTAGAAATACATCATCCATGATTTCAGCCCACTGATGATAAAGCCTTTATGACTTTACAAAGAGAAGATGTCTTCCAGGGTATCTGAAGCAAGTTCTTTTCTCATGTGAAAATAACAAATTCTTTCCTAAATTCATTTTAAATAGTAACAGTATGACACATGGCTTAGATTAAAAGCTTGAATTAGATTAATCAGATTAGATTAATCAGCTTGAATATTATAGTTGTCATTTTATTAAAGTTTGCACATCTCAATTGACTTTTTTCTTAATGACCCAAGTTACCCAGAAAGACAGTCATGCTCTAATATTATAGTGAATTAAGACCTTGAGTGAGTGACTCAGCAATTGTCACATACGCTATGCACTTACTGGTTTTATTAGTAAACACGGAGTCTTTGCATGACTAATGATATTTTGAACTATGGGCCAGTATTTCATCAGATGTTCAATTAGTGCCGTTCATATCAGGTGACTGTTTTGTGTTCATTAGCTGATAAAGTCACAGGACTGCAGCTCCTTGTGGTAAATTCATTATTTTTTTTTTTTAACGTCCTTAATCTCTATATTCCTATGGTTATGTTTTATAGCTCCTTGTTCATATTTGCCCCTAATTTTGTAGAATTTCGGGGGACTGTCCCTATCCTGTCCTATTTGTTTCTTTGTATTTATAAGAAGCAAATACAAAGTTTCTTATATTTGTATGCTTGAAGTCATATTTCTGAGCCATCTACAATGAAATGTGCATGTTTTGAATGTTATCTGCCTCTGAAGTGGTGGGTTTTTGACTGAGAAAATGGTTTTACTGACTAGTAAATAATTTTTAAGACTCCTCTCCTCTGATTACTTAACTTTTTGGTTTACTTTCTAACCTAGGGAAAGTGTGGAGAGCCTGATTCAAAAGCATTCCTATGCCCGCTCACCCATCCGTACCTATGGAGGAGAAGAGGATGTGCTGGGGGATGAGGTTCAGACAACACAAAATCGAGGTAAGACTGCTTCCAGGCTATGCAACTGCTAGGAGCAAGAGTGCCCAATGGAGAACAAAGACAGGGAGGTGAGAGTCCTCAGAGGAGAGATGGCCCAAAGTATTTCAGGAGCCTCTTCAGGAAGGCACAGCCTGAGGCTGATCATTATTTTGCCTTTACCTCTTAAGTGATTATGCTGCCTGAAGCTTTCCTGTGGCTTGTTTTCCAGTAAAAGGACACTGAGCCTCTGAGTCAGGGCTCAGGAGTTATTTCTCTGTTATCTACTACCAAAGAACTAGTCTTTCTGAATCTGTTTTATACTCTGAAAATCAGGGAATATATCTGTTTTACTTACATCAGAAATATCTTATTAGGATCAATAATCAGAATGGAAAATATTTGAAAAATGAAGATTCTCCTAGTGGAGCATATTGTGTAGAGGTGGTGTCCTGGGTGGTGAAAGTCCGGCAGTATTAGAAATTTCCTCTGTTGCAGATGTTAAGGAAAGAGCTCTTTGCATCTGGGAGTTCAGACAAAAGAGACTAGAGGGTGCCTGGGCACAGGGATGTTTGTATAGGCAAAGTCTTATATGGACATATTTTTATGTCCATGATAAGTAATAGCATAAACAGACAAAACATATGACATCTCTTGTAAATAAATCCAAATGAGCTACTAGTAATTACTAGTTGGAAAATTCACTGTCAACCTTTGTTTAAACTTCTGGATATTGTGATATAAGAAAAACTTACTCTTACAACTTGTTAATTAGCTAATACAAAATTATGGAGACTAAGCTGTCATTCCTCATAGTCTATAACGATGTGCACGTTTGCTCAGGCTTTGAATGTTTGTTAGTCCCTCAGTCATGTCCAACTCTTTGTGACCCCATGGGTTACATACAGCCCATCAGGCTCCCCTGTCCATGGGATTTTCCAGGCAAGAATACTAGAGTGGGTTGCCATTTCCTACTCCAGGGCGTCTTCCCAACCCAGGGATCAAACCCACACTTCTTGCATCTCCTACATTGGCAGGCAGATTCTTTATCACTACATCACCTGGAAGCTCCCCCCACCCCCACTATATACTAAGTATATGATAATACAATATGCACGTATATTTTATATTCTGATAGTTTGTTATTTTCTATTGATGTGGCTTCTAATCTTGCTCAGTACTGTGCTATTTTCATAAACACAGTATTTTGTTTTTAAAACATGATAACGTTTTTATATCTGGTAGGGAAAATCTATGCTTGTTACAATTAAAAATATTTAAATATTCTAAACATTACTTGTCCTGAAAATTTTGCAAATTGAATTGAACATGGAAAAAAGTTTGGCATCTCATTGGCTTTGAAAGTAAAGGTGTTAGTCACACAGTTGTATTTGACTCTTTGTGACCCTATGGACTGTAACCCACCAGGCTCCTCTGTCCATGGACTTCTCCAGGCAAGAATACTGGAGTGGGTTGCCATTTCCTTCTCCAGGGGATCTTCCCAACCCAGGGATTGAACTCAGGTCTCCTGCGTTGCATACAGATTCTTTATCATCTGAGCCACCAGGGAAGCCATTCAATGGCTTTATACTAAACCAATAAGTTAATTTGGGAATAAATGAATTTTAAAAAGGCATTTTTATTTTTCATCCCAGAATATGGCATGTGTCGCCAATTATTAAAACCTTTCCTTCCATCTTTCAGTAGTTGTGTGAAAAACTTCAAGTAAGTATCATGCATTTTTTAGAGTAATTTCTTAGTATTTATTGTTTATTTTTGGTGTTTATTACTCCCACATTTCAACTTCTGGGTATAGCTGGCACATTAAAATATGTTTGATTTTTGTGTATCTGTCTTAAATATAATCAATATAGTAAATGTTCTCATTATTTCAAAAATAAAAGGGTAATAGAAGCTAAAAAAAAAAGAAATTAAAGAAGAAAAGAAAAACACTCTTGTGGGTTTTCACAATGGCTTTGGCAACCAGGTAGCTTTGTTGAGGCTTGTCTGTTCAGACTTACTTATGGGGATGCTGGAGGTTAAGACAGTGATCAGCTATTTGGAACTTCTTTAAAGGGAATCAGGTCATTGTCTTAAGGCAGGGTGCTAGCACTGTAGCCACTCTCAGAGAGTATGCAAGCGATCTAATGAGTAAGTCTTTCTCTATTTATCAAGTTCTCTCTTCCATATATGGTATAAATGATATCCTCTTGTGTGGAAAGGTAGAGATTCCTCCTGATTGAACTGTTTCTCTTTTAAAACTGTAGATCTATATTTTTAAACTGATGCTTACAGATAAATTTAATTCTTGATTTGCATGTTGAAGTAGAGTTTCTGGTTTAATGAGTTTTTGTGTTTTTTTTTCCTTTCAGGATCAGCCTTTACAACATCTGATAATTTGTCTCTTAGCTCCTGGGTATCGTCTTCATCCAGTTTTCCTGCATTTCAGCACCCACAGTCCCTGACTGCTCTCGGCACCAGCACGGCATCAATAGCAACACCCATTCCTCACCCCATACAGGGCTCTCTGCCACCATATAGCCGACTTGGCATGCCTCTGACCCCATCAGCCATTGCCAGCTCCATGCAGGGGAGTGGCCCAACATTCCCCTCATTCCACATGCCCCGATATCATCACTACTTTCAGCAGGGTCCCTACGCTGCTATCCAAGGACTGCGCCATTCCTCTGCTGTGATGACGCCATTTGTATGACTCTCCTAAAAGGAGAGTCCAGATCCAGAATGTGCAGATGGGTATGGAAATACAGGACGGGGTTGGGTGGGTGGGATGCGGGGAGCTGGAGCAGGGGCTCTCCAGGAGACATGGGACCTATGAAAGAGGAGAGCTGGACTCAACAATAAAGCCTGCCACTGAGGGAAAGCACCATGGACCAGGCTTCATCTGTAGCTGGGGGACAGCTTTTGAGTTGGAGAGAGAATCAGTGTAAAGTTCTTAGCCAGCCTAAGTCCTGGAACTAAAAGGATATCAATCTACCCAGAAAGTTTAATAATACAACGCAGATGAATCTTAAGGTGCATTATTCCTAGTGGTTAAAAATGCTGTGTCAATGCAGTAGTGTATAAAGTCCACATGTATAGGTTTTCTTTCCAGTTTCCACAGGTTAAAAGAATCTTCAAAGAGGCAATACTGTATAACATACTGACCATAATGCATAATGACTAACTTAAGTCAATTCTGTCTGTGGAAATGAGAGCCAATAGAGAAATATTTATAGTGCTGTAGCTCAAGCATGTTTAGTTTTCCTTTGTGTTAGTTTGCTGGGGAAGGAGCTGAGACAATGCTAATGCATCCTATTTTGTGGATGAGTAGGTGGTAATGACTTCACAAAGTTCTTTCTATAATATTGAAGGGCCAGTACCTGACAAGTTCTTTTTCACAGTCTTGTTCTTCTTTCTTCCTAATTCTGTTTCTTGCAATTATTTGCCATTTATGTAGGAAAATTTTCCCATATACAATTGTGAAATAAGAGGCTCTGTATGTTGCATTGTAAAACTGAGGTTTTCTTTTTCTAGGCTGCATTGTAAATACACTGCTTACTTATTCACTGAGGGACACTCTAAAGTCTCTATACCTTGACATGTGAGACTTTCTTTCACTTAACAGCTGTAATAAAAAGATGGTTGCCCTATTCTGAAAGAAATTTTTCTGCCATGAGTACCAAAGTCCCCTTCATTTTTATTTCATCTTTGAGAGATCTTTGTTGTTGTTTAATCACTAAGTTGTATCCAACTCTTTTATGACCTCCCTAGGCTGTACCCTACCAGGCCCCTCTGTCCATGGGATTTTCCAGGCAAGGATACTGAAGTGGGTTGTCATTTCCTTCTCCAGGGCATCTTCCCAACCCAGGGATCAAACCCGCATCTCCTGCATTGCAGGCAGATTCTTTACCACTGAGCCGCCAGGGAAGCCCCTTGGAAAACCTTGTGGATGTTAAAATGCACCAGATCAAATTCTCATTTTCAATAAATTTGCTTTGTTGTTGATCAGCCACTGCCACTGACTGACAAGGTTTATGAATGACCATTCTCAGTGCCCATATAGCCACTGCTGCTGCTGCTAAGTCACTTCAGTCGTGTCCGACTCTGTGCGACCCCATAGACGGCAGCCCATGAGGCTTAACCTATGGTCATGAATAGTTATATGTTCATATATCTAATTGGTTCTCACTGTGTTACATTCAGTGAATCAATCATTCTTCTAGGTCCATAATATGAAATTGCATGTTAACACAATGATACCCAGACTGAAATGCTAAAAGTGCTTATAAGTAAATCTAAAGAATTTATCCACTTTATTTTCAACTCTTGCTATCTTAAGCCTTATTTTGATATTTATAATAGTTTAACTATATCATAGTTATGCTTGTATTATTTTTGAGCCATATATATGTAGGCATTTACAATCAGGGTAGTATATTTGGCATTTTGCAACAGTTCATTTCCCTAATAACAGAGGTTTAATGAAGTTTGTGGTCCTTCAGCTATAGATATAATGTACTCTAGATAAAAGATTTAACCTATCTTCTTCACAAAGCTCCCCAATACTCTTTTTTTAATGTAACATCCATTCTACTCTGTTAACTATGAAAGTATTGAATCTGTTCAAAGAGATGGGAAATCTTGCTGCTGAGAGTAGAGGTGTATTTGAAAGTAAAATGTAATATATTTATCGTATCAAACTCAAGTGGGGTTTTATCTGGTTGTTTTAATGTTAGGCTTTTCCATATCAAATGCCTTTCTTGGGCATTTCCAGCTTATGAAACAAGGTATAATTGGCACAGCCTGTCTAACTGATGCTATTGTTGGACCTTGCAATTGCCTTTCTCCACTGTATCCCAACGTTTATTTATGAAGCTGCATTAACTGAACATCTCAAAGTCCTATGGCAGACACTGTAAGCTTGTTTCTAACTTCTTGCACATTATGCTATAGTATTCACAGGTAGTTTGCTTTCAAATATAGCTCAGATGTGCATTTCTTTAAAAAGTTAGTTATGCATAATGTTTAAAGTAAATATCCACAGAAGTTAGGATAATGATTTACTATTTAATAGTTGGCCTGTTTGTCAGTGCTTTTAATATAGAGTACTACTACTTAAAGCAGGAATAACAAAAGTAAATACTATTTTATATGATGCTACTTAACACTCTAATAAATGACTGGTCTACTAAAGTGAACCCATATCTGAATTTTCTTTTCAAGGAGAATGAAAGGATCATTTTAATACTATTTTGACATTTTTTCCCAACTGGTGTGTCTCAAAGTAGGTTTGTATATTTTTGTTAAATATTGTTTTATGATAGTAAGTCCTGAATTCATAACTTTATTTTGTAATTATCAATATAAGACTAAAAATAAGCAGCATACTTAGAAAAAAGCAGAGTCAAAGACACCAAAGCATGCTCTTGGAAAATCACACCTGAAATTCTAAATCAGATACTTTTTTAAAAAGCATTTAGCATTATTTGAACAAGAAAGTAGAAGCACAAGTGAAATGGAGCTTAACCTGATCAGTCACTAGTCATGGGAACTAGGGATAGATGTTTGCCCCACAAGGGACCTTCTGAGCTATTCTATTTGTTTATTATTTAACTCTTTGGGTATTTAACATTTAAAACTCTATAAATCCTGTTTTATCGAAAGCAATGGCAAGAACTAGATAATTAGTGAGAAAAGCAATTGAATGATAAAGAGCATGATTTATGCTATATCCCCCAGCTATATTACAGTATCAAAGAGCTTGGGTAATTTGTAGTGCTGCTAAAAAGCAGCTCTGCCTGAATGGCTTTATCTAACCCCAAAGAATTAATTCATAGCTTAGCAGACCCTACATATGTGATATGTTTTTAAAACATTTATCAATAATTCTGAGTAAGCTCTTTATTTCTTTTAATTAGTAAATCTACCCCTGCCCCTTGCCTACCCTTGGCAGTATAAAGGTAAGCCTATCCAGCTTGTGTCTAACATATCACAAATTATTAGGTAACAAGGTCTGCATTAATGAATTTGTATTACACTGCGGATTTAGAGGAATGGTATATTGTCTGAAAGGTCAACCNAATCTACCCCTGCCCCTTGCCTACCCTTGGCAGTATAAAGGTAAGCCTATCCAGCTTGTGTCTAACATATCACAAATTATTAGGTAACAAGGTCTGCATTAATGAATTTGTATTACACTGCGGATTTAGAGGAATGGTATATTGTCTGAAAGGTCAACCATCATTTCTAGTAGGTGGGCACAGAGTAGGAGATATTAAGCTTCCTGATGATGATGTGTCATCTAGTAACTACCCTGTGCACGAGTCACACTGACTTGTGAGATATTCCAAAACCATCTCCCTCCACTATTATCCTTATCTTTGTCATTGCACTTCTCTAGTCACAGTACCCATCCTGGGGGGGTAAAATGGAAACCCCAAAAGCCCAAGAATAATAAATATCATTAGTAGCAAAGCATCTGCCTATTCATAGAGACTAAAAATTTTTCACAGAGATATTAGGATATTTATCCCAATTCTGAATTTCACATTAGCTTTTCAGGCTGTCCTGCTTATATTTAAGTTGAATAATATTGAGGAAAATGAACTTCAAATAAAATAAACAGTGACTTGACCACCCCATTGAAAACACGGTCAAACTCAAACCATGACTTAGTAACTAAAGTTCAAAATGTCAGTTGTATAATGTGCAGGATCAAATATTACAAGAAAAACAACATTTTTACTCAATTTTGCGTTGACTAAGGAAAACTTTTCATTATTAAATGTGTATGGAATTGATAATTACTACAAACAAAACAATATCATACTCTACATCTAGACTGGACAGAAATAAAGCACTGGACAGAAAAGAGTTTCAGCTGCCTCCCTTAGAGAGCTGGGCTTGGGTGGAGGATGCATTTTATAAATTTTTATATTATTTTAGAATAAGGATTTTTATGTAAACAAGCAAAGGGAAGGTTAAAATGTTTAAAATTTTAGGAAATCATAACATCCTTTTGTCACTACTATCCCATGTCAGTTATAAAATATTCCAGTACTTAGCTTTCTTTATCATGCTTAAATATGCAAAGGTTCATTTATTAATATTTGATAGACCATTAAGTATTTTTTGGTCTTTATTTCTCTGTCTCTCCCTTAGATAATTCTAATCCCCCCTCCCCATAATAAGAAAATAAAAACATTTTGGTGAATAGTACATCTGGACAAAAAATACAACTTGTATTTTACTTCTGGTACTTTAAAATACTATATTTAGTTGTTGCTTTTCTTAGTTTCAGAAACCTAAAAGAAAATCTTTCATTTCCTAAAGGATAAAATTTGATCTAGCCTCTTTAGTAGACTCTGTCATAGTTCTATTGTTTGCTGTGTTTATTTGCTTAATGAATTGCGTGAGAACAGTCACTGTAATGAAGTGTGTGTGTTGGGGGTGGGGGGGAAGGGCATGGGAAATGTTTTATGAAAAAAGAAGTTATAAGCCTAATACTATGAAGTAACATCTAATGAAGTTCTTTTTAAGTGCAATATATTTATTTCTGCTAGAAATGTATTATCAACATTATGTAATATTTGAAGCATTACATGCTATTTGTAAACAGCTTAAAATTATATATTACTCAAAATTGTACAGAAGTACAAATGTGTGGATATTAATTTCTTTCATTAAATATGGTGTGTTTTTGATATATATGCACACACTTACACCTTTCACTATCTCACACACTTTGCTTTGTGACTTTTGGTACCCTTTCCTCACCTGGAATAAAAAGAGGAAGATTAGGTAAGATTAGGGGTCCCCACTAGTCACTCCCAGAACAGACACAACCCACAGGAGTACTACACAGGGTTTTTTTGGTTTTGTCTTTTTGTACTTGAAAGTCTTTAGAGAAGACACTGCTCTCAAGTTGCTACCAGTTCCCATTTTTCCTACACCCAGTTCTTCTCATTCTTTCATTCATTCACTCAACCTGATGAATCAGTCTTTGCACTTTTCTGTACTGAATGATACTGAAGACTCCATAAAGTTTAAAGAACTCCTACCTCTCATTCCAGTCATGAGCTCTTGGATGTGCTATAATGATATTGTACAAAGCATACTGACACAAAATAAGATTAGCCAAATTCAAAGTCTTAATACTTCTTCCATGTAACAGTCCCTCAAAATGCTTGAGGTTATCAAACCTTGTGCTTTCAGAAGTCTGTTCTATTAACCTTAATATCTGTGCCTGCCAAACACCAGCCTTTAAAAACAAAATCTTCTATTTGGAATAATTCCAAACTTGCATAAAAGTTACATACAAAAGAAACTCTGTATACTTTCTATCCAGATTCACCAATTGTTAAGTTTTTGCTCCATTTATCACTTGGATTCATACTGAGTAGTGCATATACACATACATACAAGTTGGTTTTCTGAACATCTGACAGTAAGCTTCATGTATCATGCCCCATTATCCATATAGTAAGCTCATATATCATGCCCCATTATCTCCTAAGTAACTCAAAGTATACTTCCTAAAATTGAGATGATTCCATTAAATATCAATAGCAGAATTAGCAACTTCAGGAATTTTGACCATGGTATGATACTGTGATCTACCATATTACTCCCATTTTGTCAAATGACACCAGTGATGTCCTCTGTAGCATGTTTTTTCCCTCAGTAAGGATCAGATCCAGTTCAGAACCACATATTGTATTTAGCTATTATCTTTCTTTAGTCTCCTTTAATCTGGTACCTACAGATTCTCAGTCTTTCTTTAACAGCAAAATAATTCCTATTTTTCAATGGCTTATAGTTTATTACGACCCTTAGTTATTTTGAGACTTTTCTGGTAGCTCAGACGGTAAAGCGTCTGCCTACAGTGCGGGAGACCTGGGTTCAGTCCCTGGGTCGGGAAGATCCCCTGGAGAAGGAAATGGCAATCCACTCCAGTATGCTCAAAACATCCCAGATTTGGTAATTGGAAGCCCCTTAAATTGGTTCCTCTGTCCTCTTGACATGTCCTAATTTGCTTTTTTTTAAGTACTTCTTCAGTTTCTGGCATAACACATTGTTGCAGGTTCATCTTGTACCTTTCTTGCCTTAGCCTTGGAATTAATTCCTACTGGAGCCTAGATTCCTTTGTTAGTTTGGGAAACTGTATTAGGAACCAATTATCTGGGTGCCAGATGCACTCACTCTGGTATGTTTCTGGACCTTTTCAGCTGACAGAGTTAGGAATATATAAGTGTATGTAAGCATACACATTCAAATATATGTATGTGTTTGTGTGTATTAGAAATGTATTAGAAATCATGAGTTTATGCTGCTATATCCAACTCCAATGTACTGCCATAGGGTTTTTTTTTTTCCAGGCTTTGCCCCATTTCATATCTGTATCTGCCTTCTTCCACAGTGAGACTCCTGGCTCTCAACAATATCAACATATTTATTCACTCAATTCTACTATACACTCCAAATAATTTCATATTACTTCTTTCTTACAACTACAATAAATCTTCTAAAAAGTTTAGGATTTGTTTGTAGACATTCCCTCCTCACTCAACTAAGGGTATTCAGTCATATGACATGTATAGTAGTTAATTAGATTAGTTTTTCTTCCTATATGGCTATGCCATTCATTTGCAATACAACTGGGTTCATTTTTTTCAGTTTGCTTACAGTTTTAAGGATTTTTTTCCCTCTCATTCTTAATATATATATAATATATATAATATTAACACGCTACCAACAAAAAACTTAAAGAACAAAGAACAATAAGCAATTATAACAAGGTCACAGGATGCAAGGTCAATAAAAATAATCAAATAATTTCTAATCCACCAGCAATGAACAATTATAATTTGAAATTAAAAATACAACACCATTTATATCAGCAACAAAATCTAAGAGAAGAAATACTTAGGTATAAATATAATAAGATATATACAAGATCTATATGAAGAACATGATGAGACTCTGATGAAAGAAATCAAAGAAGATCTAAATAAATGGAGATATATTCTGTGTGTGCATACAGATACTCAAGAGTGAAAACCAATTGGATTTATAGACTCAACACAATTCCAGTCAAAATTCCAGCGAGTTTTGTGCCCATCAACAGACTGATTCTAAAGTTTATATTCAAAAGACCCAGAACAGCCAACCAAAATATTGAAAAAGAACAAAGCTGGAGGACTGACAGTACTCAACTTCAAAATTTACTATAAAGCTACGTTAATAAAGACAGTATGGTATTGGTGAAAGAAGGGACAAGTAGATCCACAAAACACAATGGAGAGCCCAGAAAATAAACCCATATGAATACAGTCAACTGATCCCTGACAATGAAGCAAAGGCAATTCAGTGGAGAAACTATAACTTTTTTTAATATAAAATATTTATTTAATTGGAGGCTAATTACTTTACAATATTGTATTGGTTTTGCCATACATTGACATGAATCTGCCACGGGTGTACATGTATTCCCCATCCTGAACCCGCCTCCCACCTCCCTCCCCATCCCATCCCTCTGGGTCATCCCAGTGCACTAGCCCCGAGCAGCCTGTATCATGCATCGAACCTGGACTGGCGATTCATTTCACATATGATAATATACATATTTCAGTGCCATTCTCCCAAACCAGAAACTATAACTTTAAAAAAAGATTATGCCAGAACAACTGAATATCCACATATAAAATATTGGATCTAGACAAAGACTTTTCACCCTTTACAAAAATTAACCCCAGATGGATCACAGATCTCAATGTAAATGTAAAACTATAAAACTCCTAGAACATAACGGAAGATAATCTAGGTGATTTTGGATTTTTATTACGTCAAAAGCATGTTCCATTGAAGAAAAAGTTAATATGATGGACTATATTACACTTAAAAAAATATTCTATGAAAGACATTACTAGGAGAATGAAAAGATTGGCCACAACTGGGAGAATATATTTGCAAAACACATATATGATAATGGGCTTGTATTAATATACAAAGACCTATTCAAACTCATCAATCAGAAAACAATCCATATTTTTAACAGGCAAAAGATCTATCTGAGTAGACAGCATACCAAGAAAATATATAAAGGTGGCAAATAAATATTAAAATATGCTAAACATCACATGTCATTTGGAAAATGCAAATTCAAACAACCATGAGATACCACTACACACCTGTTAGAATGGCTAAAATCCAAAACACCAACAATGCCAAATGCTGATAAGGACAAAGAATAACAGTTATTGCTGGTGAGAATGCAAAATGGTACAGCCACTGTGTATGACATTCTGGAAAAGGCAAAACTATGGAGATAGTGGACTTCCTTAGTGGCTCAGATGGTAAAGAAACCACCTGCAATGTGGGAGACCTGGGTTCAATCCCTGGGTTGGGAAGATCCCCTGGAGAAGGGCATGGCAACCCACTCCAGTATTCTTGCCTGGAGAACTCCCCCATGAGCAAAGGAGCCCGGCGGACTACAGTCCATGGGGTCTCAAAGAGTCAGACATGACTGAGTGACTAAGCACGTGGAGATAGTAAAAAGATCAGTGGTGTGCAGAGGCTTGGGAAGAGAGAGGCATGAAAAGGTGAAACACAGACTTTTTAGGCTGATGAAACTATTCTGATGATATAATGGTGGATACACGACGTGATGCATTTGTCAAAGCCCGAAGAACCATACAGCCCAAAGAGTGAGCCGTAATGCAAACTATAATTACATAAGTTAGTAAAAAATGTATCACTATTAATTTATCAATTGTAACAAATGTACCAAACTAGTGCAAACTGTTAATAACAGGGAAAACTGTGTGCAGCAGTAGAGGGGAAGGGTATATGGGGACATATAGGAATTCTGTACTTTCTGCTCAGTTTTAATGTAATCCTAAAACTATTTTAAGAAATAAAGTCTATTAATTAAAAAAAAATTAGCCCTTTACCACTGAGCTGCTCAGTGGTAATGAACCCAGCTGCCAGTGCAAGAGATGCAGGTTCAATCCCTGGTCAGAAAGATTGCCTGGAGAAGGAAATGGCAACCCACTACAGTATCCTTGCTTGGGAAATCCCATGGACAGGAGGAGCCTGGTGGGCTACAGATCATAGGGTCTCAAAACAGCAGAAAAGGACTTAACGACTAAACAACAACAATTTTAAAAAGCCAATGAGCTACCACTTCACACCCACTATGATGGCTATAATCAAAAGATTGAGAGTAACAAGTGTTGGCAAGGATGTAAAGAAATTGGACCCCTTGTACATTGGTGGTGAGAATATAAAATGATATGGCCACTTTGGAAAACAGTCTGGTGGTTCATTAAAATGTTAAAGGTAGAGTTACCACATGACCTAGGAGTTCTATGCCCGGTATATATCTAGGAGAAATGAAAACATATGTTCACATAAAAACTTGTATATATATATTCCTATTATTCATAATATCCATAAAAGTAGAAACAACCCAAATGTCCATCAACTAGTAAACAGATAAATGAAATTTGTTATATTTATGTAACTAAATATTATTTAGCTATAACAAGAAATGAAGTACTGATATGTGCTACAACACGGATGAACCTTGAAAACATTATCCTAGGTGAATGAAGCCAGACACAAAAGACAACATATTGTGTGATTCCATTTATATGAAACGCCCAGTAGAAGGATACTCAGAGAGACAGAAAACAGACTGCTAGGGGATAGAAGGAAGGAGAAATGGGAATGACAGCTAGCTAGTATGATGTATTTTGGGGGTGGGGGGTAGGAAAAATATGGAATTAGATAGAAGTGACTGTTCCACAACACTGTGAATATACTAAAGTCACTGAATCCTACACTTTAAAAGAGTATATTTCATGCTATGTGAATTATATATCACTAAAGCTGTTACTTTAAAATATAAAAAAAGCTATCCAGAAAATATTTCATTTCCATTATTTAGGGCCCAACTTGTCAACTTGAGGACTTCCAGGGGAGTAAATCATGTGTACTTGTGAGTTAAGAGTGAGCAGTCTAAAATCTTCTCCCTGCCTCAAAATTCCTTTTTATCTGTAAAAAGAAGATAATCCTGCCTATTAGATAGCACTGTATGGTTTTAGGCTCTCAATTTAAATTGGGTTATTTTTATCTCCTCTTTTTTTTCCTCAGAAGAACTGTAGCTGTTTCTTTGGACTCCCTGGAAAAGAAAAAGATGATATAAATAATTCCATTTCCATCTTAAGCCTTGATATGGTAATAATTATTTACTTCTATAAAACACTATATCTATATACTTTATATACATTATCTTACTTAATCTTTGCAACAACTCTTTGAGGTATGTGCTATTATTATTCCCATTTGAGGTATGAGAAAATTGAGGCTTAGAGAAATTAAATGTTCAGAGACCTACAAAGTAAGTGAAATGGCCAGTTTTCAAACCCTGTCTGTATTCATAACTAAGACTCTATGCTAAACCCTATAACAAATATTTCTAGATTTTAGGAAGAAAAATTAAGGCCTACGTTGCCTTTACTTTATGTTTCTCTGAATATCCTTCTGATGGGCATTTCATATACATGGATTTATTCAATACATTGTCTTCTGTGTCTCCAGGTACGTAATCTCAATTAAGAAACATAAACATATAACTCAACAATTTTTCTCCTACCGAATTTTATATTGTCACTGATGAGTCTCAAGAAGAGTTTCAGATTGTAGCAATGACAGGAAGGAAATTCTAAACTTCCACATTTACCTTTTAAGAACAGGTCAATATTTATGTGAAAGCAGGACTCTGATGTCCAAAGCAAGAGCTTGGTGGTCTTCATAAAAGACCCTTATTATTTAGGGACATTTCCTCTTCCCTTTATATACTAGTTGCCATTTAGGCTTCTAAAGGATGGACATAATTAGAGAATAGGAATAATGGAGTCAACTGTATCTAAGAGACTGGACATCATATAGAATCAGGAAAGACCTGAACAGAGTTTAGGGATGCAGTGGAGGCCAGGTTGGGACTAGGCTGAATAGGTAGAGTGAGAGAGGCTTAGTTCATCTGAGTTGGCAGTGAGAGGTGCAGCAACCGAAGGACAGGATAGGGAACAAATCGAGGGGTATATTGCAGAGAGTAAGGCCATCAAGGTGGAATCTGAACACATAGCTAGAGACAAGTAAGGAGAGAAGAGAAGCACGGTTAACAAAGGAGTTTGGTACAAGGCATTATATAACTCAACATGTATATTTTTCCAGCTACTAAACATATGTTCAAATACTAACTGGAATCAAGTTTAAAAGACTTAAATAAGGCTGTGCATGCATGCTAAGTGGCTTCAGTTATGTCTGACTCTTTGCAACCCCATGAACTGTAGCCTGCCAGGCTCCTTTGTCCATGGGATTCTCCAGGCAAGAATACTGGAGTGGGTTGCCATGCCCTCCTCCAGGGGATCTTCCCAACCCAGGGACTGAACCTGTGTTTCTTAACATCTCCTGCTTTGGCAAGTGGGTTCTTTACCACTAGGGGCACTTAGGAAGCCCTTTAATAAGGCTATGTAGTCCAAAGTCTTTATTTCATAGTTGAAGAAATCAGAGCTGGTGAAGTAAATTGCCAAGACATACTGGCTAATATCCTAATGTGATATTTCTTTACCACTATGTTATAACCAAAGTTAAATCTTAAGTCAATCTAAAATGAGATATAAAACATAGCACACATGTGTCTTATGTTTCACTTCTTTTTTTGCTATATTTTGGATCTAAACTGCTCATACATAAACAATGGTCCATTCTTTAATATGGTCTAAGACTTTTGCTTATTTGTAGTAGTTCTTGCATTAGTTACTTTGGCTATAAATTTTTTAAAATCCATATGTTGAAAATTATTCAAGGAACTATCATCATTGGATTCATGGAAAAATGGACTTTGGGGGTATGACATAAATACATGCCTGTGGTTGTGTATGTATTGGTTAAGTCATTTAAAAATGATTACCGAGTACCCTTCTGCTCAAATCAGTGTGTACATATTATGCGATCAGGTGGTCTCTCTGTGGGGGAGGTGAAAGAATTCTCCCAATTAATTAATGGATTATCTTCCTTCCTCTGAATGAAATATTTCTATATGAGGCTCTTTAAGGTCAAGCAGATCTCATTTCATCTGATATAGGCCTGGGGAACTAACCAGCATGGGTGGTTGAGAGACACAGTTTTAAAAGGAGAATAGGACCCTCACAGACACAGGACTAGAACTTCCAGAAATTTCAACTTATTACAAGATATCATTTCTCCTGTGGATGAGAAGGCAGTGTTTACACAAACTGTCACATACAGATGTATTTACATTCAAGCTGTATACTTCACTGCAATTTGATGACTTTCCATTTTCTTCTATGAACAAGCACCTGCATAAAACTAGAATCGAAACAGACTTTATAAAGTAATTCATAGCAGCAAATGCACTATGTAAAAATGAATCAATGCAAGGTATGTAATGTTTTTAGACTGAAGCTATTGTTTCATAAAACATACAAGTGCAAAGACATTTCTTTTAGTGCAAGTAACTTGCTGCAGATGAATTTGAAAGGATCTTTTAACATATATGAAACAGACCAATCAGAAAATAAACAGCCACCAAGAAAACTGAGTCTATGGTTATTCTATTTTTGAAGCAAATACAGAGATACATGAATAAACAGAATTTTTTTCATCTTTGTGAATTTATAGGAAGTCTTACAAAAGTATAGAAAATGAATCTCATTCAGTTCATCTTTTAAAAACTTAATTGAAATGAATAAAATCACTAAATCTAAATGCTCTGAAAAAATCTGAAAAAATATGTGGCTCAATAATAGTTAACATAATCATGCGATCCTAAGAATTTTGCTCTCATCTTTAGGACTAATGATGACAGACTAGAGGTAAACACTTTGATGCCAATTCCAACTCTTTGTTCCAAAAGGGGGGGAAAAAAGTAATGTATAAGAAACTGTGAAATAGCACAAATAAAACCCCATTTTGCATGCATATTATTAAAGTGAAATTAGTATTTTAAATTATCAACTTGTATAACATTTTCAAAGCAATATTCACTTCATTATCTCAGTCTTTCCAAATCCATATAACTAGATATAGATGTAACTCAACTATCCACTTAAGTTTATATCTATATATTTGTGCAAAGTTAAAACACTTAAACTTGATTAAAAATATCTGACTCAATGAAAGCCAAATGATTATTTGTGAAAAGCGAACACTGGCCATGATGAATATCTTAATTATTTTGATATATGAAATACACAATGTAATATCTTTATGATAGATTAATTTGGAATTTCCCTACACTTCCTATTTAGTTAACTGATGTACAATAACAATGATTTTTTCATATTTAAAAAAATGAACTTAAAAACGTCTGTTAATTTTTAAAACCTGATTTACAAGTCATTACTGCCATCTGCTGGTTTTACAGTTTCACTGCATTTTGGCATAAAAAGAAGTAATTGCTTTACTAAAAGAAAATTGAGACAAGTTTTAGACATAGATGACTGGAAAATCACTATGTGAGGGAAACAATTTGCTAAATCGTGTATTATCTTCATTTCAAAGAAAGAGAAATAATTTGAGAATATACTACATTATATAAAATTATAATGCACTGTCAGTTCAGCAGAAAATAAGTATCAGGAATACTGATTTAAGTCATTGTCATTAATGAGCATGTAGTTAAATATGACTGCAACAACTGTGTCCAAAATAGCTAGCTCAAAATAAATGAACACTGTTAGGGAAGTTATACAAGATGAAAACATGCCATAATTCTGTTCAACAGAATAAAACTGAGTGTCATGTTTCCCCTCACATATACAATCTATCTCTCCTCTTACTGAGAGAATGCAAAATCATTTAGTCAACTCTCAGTTTTCTCAGTTAACTAGTGAACACAGAATTCTTATTACTGCTTAACAATAGAACTAACGTAAAACTAATGACAAAAATATAGGTGAGCAAAACATTAATTGGAAGTAATACTCATCAGTATACTCTAAATATGGTCACTCTGGAGCACTTTATCTTATTTTTTGGTCACAATGTACAACATGTATGATCTTAGTTCCCTGACCAAGAATCAAAGCCCTGCCTCTTGCAGTGGGAGCTTGGAGTCTGAACCACTGGACCACCAGGTAAGTCCCAAGATACAGTAACAATTTTAAAAGGAACCATGTACTCTTTCAGATGCTTTACTATGCTTTAAGTGCTTCAGCATTTTTCAGATCAGGAGATAAATATTAGAGTGACTAAGTTACTAACTAAACGTCACACACTGGTAATTTCCATATATGAGTCTTCTATGTAAAAGATAGAGGGGAGTATGTGAAGTCACTCAGATCGTATCTGACTCTTTGCAACCCCATGGACTGTAGCCTATGGAGTTACTCCTATGTATGGGGTTACTTCTATGTTAAACCTATGTAGGCTCCTCCGTCCATGGGATTTTCCAGGCAAAAGCACTGGAGTGGGTTGCTATTTCCTTCTCCAGGGGATCTTCTCGACCCAGGGAGCAAAGCCAGGTCTCCTGCATTGCAGGCAGACGCCTTACCATCTGAGCCACCAGGGAGGTCCATGGGACACAGTTAATTCTATGTGTTTACTATACACTGAATCATATACAGAACATATTATTTACCTTTTACACTATATGCATGCTAAATCACTTCAATTGTGTCCAGCTCTTTGTGACTTTATGGACTGTAGTCTGCCAGGCTTCTCTGTCCATGGGATTTTCTAGGTAAGAATACTGGAGTGGTAGCCATGCCCTCCTCCAGGGGGATCTTTCTGACTCAGAGATCGACCCACATCTCCGGTATCTCCTGCACTGGCAGGCAGGTTCTTTACCATTAGCTCCACCCGGTAAGCCCATCTTTAACACTATAAGTATTTTCCTATACTGTTAATTGGAGAAGGCACTGGTAACCCACTTCAGTACTCTTGCTTGGAGAATCCCATGGCCGGAGGAGCCTGGTAGGCTGCAGTCCATAAGGTCGCTAAGAGTCGGATACGACTGAGCGACTTCACTTTTACTTTTCACTTTCATGCATTGGAGGAGGAAATGGCAACCCACTCCAGTGTTCTTGCTTGGAGAATCCCACGGATGGGGAGCCTGGTGGGCTGCAGTCCATGGGGTCACACAGAGTCGGACACGACTGAAGTGACTTAGCAGCAGCATACTGTTAAATATTCATTTAAAATTACTTTATTGAATTTAGTAATGCTTCACCATCATCGGTGTTCTGTAATTCACTGTCTGACATGGGAGCTCTAATTTTCACTTATGTAAATAATAGTACAATGAACATCATAAAAATTATTTTTAAAGAGAACATGACGAGATTTGAACCTCTGAAGGCTAAACTAAGGGTAAGCATATGCTTTATTCTGTTTGCACATGGAGTGATCCAAAAGACAACAGGAAACTTGAAGAAACAAAATTCGCAAAGAGAGAAACATAAGAAGCAGACAAAACAGACTGAAGACCAAAATCAGAAATTTCAGTTCAGAGTTATACAAGAAAATGTCACTGAAAATGACATTTGGCCAACATCCCAGTAGCAGCCACTCTTTGCTCCCAGAAAACTACCCACTCCTCACAAAAAACAAAGATGTAAAACAAAAAATCACTTAAGTCGATAATCTATCAACAGGGACCCTCAAATTACCTTTGAAAATATTCAACAAGGCATAACTTAAACACATCTAGGAAAAATCACAGAGTTGAAGAATAAACAGATTATTTGGGAAAACACTGATTTTTAGAAAAGGCAAAGGTGACTGTATCGATTTCAGGTAAAAGAGTGTATAATTCAGTTGACTTGAAATGTCTGTTGGAAAATATAAATTTCCCAAACTGATACCAGAAGTAGTAGCCTGTAAATATACCAATAATAATGATAAAGAGAAATAAAAAAGCTCCAGAACCAGATGCTCTAATACATACATAAAGGTGCAAATGCACCCAATTCATGTCTTACATAATTCTATAATTTCCTTTTCATGAAAGGAAAACATAATCATAGCACTCCAAAAAATATTAGAATATTCATATTAAAAAGGTATTTTTTGAATTTGCATATATTTTCAATAATATATTTTTATCAACCACCCATAAGTGCCTTGTATTTTAAACTCAGAGTTGGACGATTTTTCAGTTGTTAAAACTTGGGTAAATCACTACATCCTTAGTCCACGGTTTCCTAATTCATACAGTTACTGTCTGAATTAAATACGATTAAATACGAAAACATTTTGTTAATTTTTTTAGCCTCGCGGGGGTGGGGGTGGAGATGGGGGTGAGGATTGAATCTGGGCCCTCAGCAATTAAAGAGTGGGGTCCTAAATACTAGACTGAGAAAGAAAGAAAGACAGTGAAGTCGCTCAGTGGTGCCCGACTCTTTGCGACCCCATGGACCAAGCCCCTCCGTCCATGGGATTTTCAAGGCACGGCAAGAGTACTGGAGTGGGTTGCCATTTCCTTCCCCACGGAATCTTCCCAACCCAGGGACTGAACCCAGGTCTCTCACACTGTAGACACACTTTACCATCTGAGCCACCAGGGAAATCCTGGGAAGACTGTTACGGAATTCCCTAAATGCGTGAACATTTTAAGCAGCAAACACAGTGCCAGGAACATAGAAAAGCTCCTTGGGGCGGGGCGGGGGTGGGGGCGCGAATCTTGCAAACCAGCAAATTAATAATAACACTTACTGAATTTAAGTGACAAGATGAATAATACTGTCAGTAACTGGTTTAGACCTGCAGAATAGGGAAATTAACCTGGGCTGGAGAAACCGGGTGGGGCTTGAAAAGTAACAAAACTTAAAGAGGCAGGCAAAAACGGATGAGAATGCAAGAGGGCTTCAGGGTATGAGTAAAGGGACAGTTACGGAGTCACACTGAAGACCTCACTCGGAATGACTGGAGAGGAAGATCTGTGTCCGGGGACGTGGGAAACTGAAATTGAAAAGGTAGATGGGGCAGGCTTCTAAAGGTGCCAATAAACAAGCAAAGGAGTTTAACTTTTATTTATGGGCTAATGGGAGTCCTGAGCATTTCTGAGCGGTGTGGCATCCGGGAAATTAACCTAGCCGCAGGGTGCCTAGACCAGATGGGGGGAAAGGGGTTTTAGGGAGCTGGATCCATCGGGAAACAGATAGGACGTGAGGCGGTGTGGGATCCGGCCGCAGGGCCGGGAGCAGAGGACATGACAAGAGCCAGGGTCCCTGTGCATCTTTACCAGTCGCTGTGGCGTCGCGTATGGCTCTGCACTGACTGTGGGTTTCTCCTTTTATTGGTCCCGGGTGGTTTCTGGTTCAGAAAGGTGAGAGTGCTGAGCACAGCTCCGCGCTCAACTGCTGAGGGAGGAATCCTGAGCAATCTGGTTTGGGACACAATTTCACTGCAGAATAGATAGATAAACTTTTTCTTCAAAGGGGAGAACACTGAATTCGCATTCAACCTGAGGCTGTGCGGTTAGACTCACCGGGTTCACACCAGCTCTGCCACCTGCTGCCTGCAGCCTCGGGCCACTGCCTCGGTGTAGGAGATGAACTCTAGGTATCCCATACCAGCCAAGTGTTCCAAGGAGGCGAGGAGAGACGCTCCTAATAAGTGCCAGGCTCATCACAGGCTCTCGCTTCCTTCCCTCGCTTTTTTTCCCCTACTGTTACTTTTAAAATTGAAATCTCCTTTTTTGGTTAATAACCTTGAAACAGACAACCTTTTGGCAAAAACAAAGCTAAGGCTAAAGCTGAAGAAAGGAATTAAAACGAAGAAAGTTCTTCAGTCTTGTACGCTAGCTAGTCTTGTCAGTATGACAGCTGAGCCGCGCACGTGAAAAGATGCGCGAGGAGACGTGCTTGGGGCGCCGAGCAGTCCGCTGACTACAGAATGGACACGTGGGGGCGCACGTGGGAGAACCCGCGAGGGGCGGTGCTAAGGACCTCCGCACGTGGGGCTGCACGTGTGGTAGCGCCCGCTGGAGGTTGCGCGTGGTGCTTTGGATAAGCGCACCTGGGGCTGAAAGCGTGAGAGGTGCACGTGGCGGGGTGCTCAGGATAAGCGCACGTGGGGCTGCGCGCGTGAGCGGCGCACGAGCGGCGCCAGGCAGCCTGGGTTTTGTTTCGCGGTCGCCTTGACGACCGGGCAGCCTGCAACGGCGCTGCGGCGAGTCGTTGAGGCTGTGAGCCGAGCCAGACCTCTTGCGGACCTCTCCTGACTGGGCCGGGCCGGCGCCGGAGAGAGTACTAGCCCCATCCGAACGGGGACTATGAGAAAATGGTCGGGCAAACGAGGAATAAGCTCAGAGGTGCGGCTTCAGAGCCGTCGCACTCTCTCCGCTCCACGGAGTCTAGGCGGCGGCGCCGGGCCACAGGAACTGGGGAGCGGGAGTTGGAGGAGGAGCCGAAGGAGGAGGTGAAAAGGCCGGAGCTGCCTTTGCGCACACGCAGGGGGAACCTGCCAGGGGGCGTCCGGGAGTATTCGCCGCGGAGGATCCGAAACCTGAAAACGCAGAATTGCATGCCAGTGGAGATGGTCACAAGGCCCGATCTTCTGAACGGCCGCTTTCCGTTTCTCAGCTCTTTGCTGGAGCAGCTCTGGGACAAGGCGCAACTGTTGCAAAGACGTCAGGTCTCGGGCAGGGAGGCCTTCGGCATAGGTGAGCGGAACCGACTGAGGAAAGCCCCTTGCAGGAGCCCCGACAGCGCCGGGACCAGCACTCCCGGGAGGCTAGGCTCACAATGGAGAGACCCGTGTACCCTCTTGAGCCTAGGATTGGACGTGGTTTCCGTCTATCTTGAATATCAGTTTAACAAGCAAGTCTGGCAGCAATAATGGCGAGTTCCAATATCTGGAAAATCGCTGACAAGAATTCCGAGCCCTCTTAGTTCTTATTTTAAAACATTTTTAAAGGTTTGCAGGCACAATGATAACTTCATGTGTCACCAACAAAATGTCATCTTAAGGCAGCCATTTCTCTCTAGTGAAAATGGTAGCTTTGGGGTAGGGGGAGGTCAGACTTTATATTTTTCTGCACTTTGAATGAAGCAAAATACTGTGTTGGTTTTAATGAGTTGAGAATTTTTCACAGGGGAAATAGGATCAAATTAGGCAATATATTTCCCCATGTTGGTATCTATTTACTTTGATCTTGCTGAGGAGCTTGATGTCTAAATTGCCTTCTTATTTAAGCCCTTGAAAGATTTTTCTTTATTTGCATTCCTAATTTTTGAAGATATAAATTTTGCTGTTTAATTAAGATCAATTTTGAACCTAGTCTTTGCTCAGACTGGCTGCTGTTATATATTGAAACACAGATAGATGTCTCCTAATGTAAGCTGTGATTTCTTTTCCATCGTAAGTTGATTGCTGATATTAAAGTAGAATGGATCTCCACATCTGGAGCATGTAGACAATACTTGAGAAATAATAGATAGGGGTTCATATTTAGATTTTGTCAGATGTCTAGTTATAGAAAATGTGGGATTTTAATTGGGACCAAAAAAGGGTAATATTTGGATGTGTGGAGCAAAGAACAAGTGTTAGAGGCCTATAGAACAGCATAATCAGAGCCATGGAAGTAAAAAAATATGAAATAAAAGTAAGGGTACAAAAAGAGAACATAGAGTGTTCAAAAAATTGGTTGGGACCAGCCGTTGGGAGTCTAATTCAAGTCCACATTTAAGGCATTTGAACTTCATTCAATAGGATGGCACTGATGGATTCTTTTCTTTAGGAAAATAATTTTTTTTAATGAGGTAAAATGCACATAACATAAAATTAACCATTTTTAAAGTGAACAATTTTGTGACATGTAGTACATTCTTGATGTTGACATTGAATGACTTTATAGAGTGACACGATCAGAAGTGTGCTTCAGAGAGATTGATTTGACAGCAGTGTGTAAAATGGACTGGATATGGACTGAGATAGAAAGAGTTATATGCTAAAATCTAGACGATAGTGGTCTTTTTAATATTTACTGTTTTATTTTTTGGCGGTAATAAGTCTTTGGACTTTCTCTAGTTGGGGTGCACTGGCTTCTTTTGTTGGGGAACACAGGCTTTAGACATCAGGGCTTCTGTAGTTGCTACATGTGGGCTCAGTTGTTGCAGCTTCCAGGCTCTAGAGCACAGGCTCAGTAGTTATGGTGCTCAGGCTTAGTTGCTCTGCAGTGGCATGTGGGATCCTCTGGGACCAGGGTTCAAACCGGTGTCCCTGCATTGCAAAGTGGACTCTTAACCACTGGACCAGGGAAGCCCCAGGCAGCAGTGGTCTTAATGAGGGTAGCAACAGTAGGAATGGAGAAGAGAAGTCAGAGGTAAAAGTTGATGGAAACGTGTTGAGAGGAACTGGGTAGGTGATGAGGTAGGAGAGGAAAGGAATGTGATGAGAGGAAGAGAGAACATTTGGTCAGGCATGAGGATTGTAGATTTGGGGAATTATCCATATAGAAGTGAGTTGAAACATTAACATTGAGTGAGATTTCCAAGATAGAAAAGAGAGCAAAGTAAAGATACTTGGGGAAAGCCCTGCATACTTAGTTTTAAGAGAGAAGAGAAAAATAAAAAACAGATAGAGAAGCATATAAAAACAAAATGGTCAGAAAATGGAAGAATTGGCAGGTTGGTATGATGGGTCTTGATAGAGAAAGAAATCTAAGGATCTGGTGAAATTCTACAGAGAGATTGAAAAGCAGGAAAATTGAAAGAGACTGTTGATGTTGATAACTGAAGGGTCATTGGTCATTTAAAGGAACTTTAAAGAAGTTGGCTGATTATCTTGTCAGTCATGGCAGGGGATGGAGAAGAGAATATTTTGTAGTTGGAAGGTCTATTGTATCAAGAGAAGTATTTTAAGGCCTGGGAATATTAAAGGCTGAAGGGGAAGGACTAAGGAGAGAGGGTGAGATTAAGGTTTGAAGAGGGTGAATGCTTGATGGTGCAGTCTTGGAATAATTGGGAAGGATGGGGCTAAAGGCATGAATTTGAGAAGCTATCAGTAGAAAAGAGAAGAGATACATCCTCTTCTGAGATGGTAGAGAACAGAGATCACTATATAGAGAAATGTTGAAATGGATATAAGAGATGTTGAGAGTACTTGCGTCAAATGGTCTTTGTGTCAGTAAGGTATAAGGTTGGGTCACTTTCAGAGGTTAAATTGACAGAGGCAGGATACAGGAGACAGGCTTTTAATCACAACTTTAGGAGGAGCTCTGATAAGCCGTTCTTTGCATTTACAGTATTGACATCATTACACCTTACAATTTTGTTGGGTAGGGAGTGTGGGTTAAGGGGAGAGGGGGAGAGATACTAATATTTTGAAGATTTTGGAAAGCTAGATGGACTTAGTAGGATATTTGATTTCTTCTTAAGTATTATTTTAAAGAGTAATTGCCTTGAGAATAAGAAAGAGTAATACAAATATAGTTGAGTAGGACAATGTCTATCTTAGAGTTAATGAAACCTTATCAGAGTTGAGAGGGAAGGTATAGGTGTAATTTTAAAGTGGTTCATAGTATTACCATGTATTAGATGGAAAGTTAACATATGTAGTGAGTATATACTTTTTCTGTAAAGACCCAAGTAAAAAATTTTAAACTTCAGGCCACATCCAGTCTTTGTTATTTATTCTTCTTTCCTATTTTTTACAACCCTTAAAAAAATTAATAACCATTTTAGCTTGCAGACAAAACAGACCAGACAGACCATAGACCATAGTTTGCTGATTGTGACGTAAAACTAGACATCTGAGAAATGTTGAAGAGTGGTAGGATTGAGCTCAGGATGGTGAGAATATGGAAAAAGAGCTGGAGAAGCATGATTGGAAGCTTCCAACATTGCAGTGTTTGTTTTAAAAGTTATTAAATAGTCATTTTAAAGGCATATTATAATAAAGCAACTTTTAATGACTTTTTCCTTTTTTTCTTTTTCCAGCTGCGTTTGTGGCAATTTTGCACTGGTAAGATTAGTTTCAGTTTGATATATGTATAAACATTTGGATTATAAAAATTACCATCACTGTTTGTATATATAAAAAATGAACTGCTTGCTATATATGTATGGAATATCTATATGTGTACCAGTTAACATATATATGTGTGTGTGTGTAAAACTTTTTAAAAACCTCACGTGTGAAACATTTATAAATGAATGCATTATGGGAATAGTAATTTATGAATTAAAATATTTTTTCTTTACCAAAAGGTTCACCACTGTATTTCCTAGATATCTAGCTACTGTAGTATAGTTTTCATGTTTATTTCATGTAAAAAACTTCCTCATTTTAGTAATTGAGAGTTGTTAGTGACATAAGGGAGAAGGAAATGGGAACCCACTCCAGTATTCTTACCTGGAGAATCCCGTGGACAGGAGATTGGTGGGCTGCTGTCCATGGGATCAAACAGAGTTGGGCACAATTGAAGCCACTTAGCATATATGCATCCATTGGAGAAGGAAATGGCAACCCACTCCAGTATTCTTGCCTGGAGAATCCTAGGGACAGAGGAGCCTGNAATCCCGTGGACAGGAGATTGGTGGGCTGCTGTCCATGGGATCAAACAGAGTTGGGCACAATTGAAGCCACTTAGCATATATGCATCCATTGGAGAAGGAAATGGCAACCCACTCCAGTATTCTTGCCTGGAGAATCCTAGGGACAGAGGAGCCTGGTGGGCTGCTGTCTATGGGGTCGCACAGGGTCGGACACGACTGAAGCAACTTAGCAGCAGCAGTGACATAAACTTAGGGTTTATGTAAAGTTTTAGTAGCACCTGCCAATTGGAAATCAGGTAGAAATGAAGATAAACACCCTGTAATGGTAATACAGAATTAAATGAGCTTTTTAGTGTGCATACACATACACATTATTTTACATAAATGATGTATTTGTAAAAACTATATGTAAAATAATTTTCCTCTGACATACCTTCATTTCTGCCTGAGCTCAAGGATTTCTGCTCTTGGAAAGAATGGGATCTGCCCCGCGTCCTGTTGGGACAGTGCTTTTCTGACCATTATTCTGCAGGGAGATCTCGATGTTGTTAATAGAACTAAGACTGTAATGGTAAGAAACATTTCCTACAGCTTGTGATACCCTGGTATATGTCCTAGGTATAAATGAAGGTGAGTGGAAGACAGGGTTGCCATATGGAATTTTGTTTTATTTTCTACTTCATTGGAAAGCATCTACTGTATAATTAACGATAGTATAATTGCTGACTACCATTTTACTTGTCACATATGCTCCTATTTCAGTACCTACAGCTGGTTTTTTTTTTTTTTTTTAAGTCGTACTGATGAAATATCTTTAAGTACAGTCCTGTTTTCTTTGGCACTTTATGTAGTGTTCTACTTATTTAAAGACTGATTTAACTTAAAATAATTTTATTTAAAATTATATTCTAAATCTTTTCAACAGTTAGAGACATTCCCCAAACCTGGTACATTAGAAGCACTTGTAAAACATAACAGATAAACAAAAGCATGCCTCAGTTCTGATTTAGATGCCTGGAATGGGAAGAATGATGGAGAAATCTATAAGAGTTTTAGATCTACAGTCGTTGTTGTTCAGTCTCCCAGTCATGTCCAACTCTTTGCGACCCCGTGGACTGCAACTTTCCAGGCCTCCCTGCTCCAGTGGATCATGTTTTGTCAGAACTCTCCACGATGATCCATCCATCTTGGGTGACCCTACACGGCATGGCTCATAGCTTCATTGAGTTATGCAAGCCCCTTCAGCATGACAAGGCAGTGATCCATGAAGGGGAAATATACAATTATCTGTGTTATAGTCCTGGATTATAAATGCCAAAAAATATACAAATTGGCAACCTATAAAGTTATCTCAATATTTATTGTAGAAATTTATTCTTTCTTCTGTCTTATGGTTTTTATACTTTGTTTATAATAGTTAGTTTAGCCCTGCTTTTGAAACATGTTATTTTTCTTCTAGGGTACATTTGGTAAGACTTTTTGAAAATGATCGTCATTTTTCTCACCTCTCAGCCTTGGAACGGGAGATGACTTTTCGCACTGAAATGGTTAGGTTCTTTCTTCTAATGAATTCATTTGTAGTTTAAGAATAGTAAGGTGCAAATTTATTAGGATTGGAAATGAGTTTTGGTGAATTGTACTATTTCTCACAATATTGTAGATTTATTTTCTTTTTGCTATTTTTAAAAAGAATTTTATTGGGATATAGTTGACTTATAATGTTGTGTTAGTTTCAGGTATATAGCAAACTGATTCAGTTATACATATATTCATTCTTTTTCAGGTTCTTTACTTCTGTAGATTATTATAGAATATTGAATAGAGTTCTCTGTGCTATATAATAGGTCCTCGTTGGTTATCTATTTTATATATAGTAATGTGTGTATGTTAATCCCAAGCTCCTAATTTATCTCTCCCTGTCCTTCACACACAGTTCCCCTTTGGTAACTATAGGTTTGTTTTTGAAATCTGGCCTATAGGTTTATTATTTAAATAAACAGTGTTTCAGTCCTCACTTTGTAGGCAAAAGTACAGTCGAAATGGATTAAAGACCTAAATGTAAGACCTGAAACCATAAATCTCCCAGAAGAAAACATAGGCAGAACATAAATTGTAGCAGTGTTTATTTTTGGATCTGTCTCCTAAGGCAAAATAAATAAAATCAGAAATAAATAAATAGAGCCTAGTTAAAAGTAAAAGCTTTTGGGGAGATGAACAAACCATTCTCAAAACTAAAAGACAACCTACTGAATGGGAGAAAATATTTGTAAATGCTGTGACTGATAAGTGGTTAATTTCCAAAATACATAAACAGCTCATACAACTCAATATAAAAACATTTTTGAAAAATTGACAGAGGACGCGAATAAACTTTTTCCAAAGAAGACATACAGATGGCTAATAGGCACATGAAAAGATGCTCAACATCACAAATTGTTAGGGAAGTACAAGTCAAAACCACAATGATACATCACCTCACAGCAGTCAGAATGGCTACCATTGCAATGTCTACAAATAACAAATATTGATGAAAATTTTGAAGAAAGGAAACACTCCTACCCTGTTGATGGGAATGTAAATCGGTGCAGCCACTGTGGAAAACAGTGTACAGTTCAGTTCAGTTCACTTGCTCAGTTGTCTTCGACTCTTTGCGACCCCATGAATCGCAGCACACCAGCCTCCCTGTCCCTCACCAATTCCCGGAGTTCACCTAAACTCACGTCCATCGAGTCGGTGATGCCATCCAGCCATCTCATCCTCTTTTGTCCCCTTCTCCTCCTGCCCCCAATCTCTCCCAGCATCAGGGTCTTTTCCAATGAGTCAACTCTTTGCATGAGGTGGCCAAAGTACTGGAGTTTCAGCTTTAGCATCATTCTTTCCAAAGAACACCCAGGGCTGATCTCCTTCAGAATGGACTGATTGGATCTCCTTGCAGTCCAAGGGACTCTCAAGAGTCTTCTCCAACACCACAGTTCAAAAGCACCAATTCTTCGGTGCTCAGCTTTCTTCCCAGTCCAACTCTCACATCCATACATGACCACTGGAAAAACCATAGCCTTGACTAGACGGACCCTTGTTGGCAAAGTAATGTCTCTGCCTTTGAATATGCTGTCTAGGTTGGTCATAACTTTCCTTCCAAGGAGTAAGCGTCTTTTAATTTTATGGCTGCAGTCTGTGTACAAGCTTTTCAAAAAACTAGAAATAGAACAACCATATGATCCAGCAGTTCCCTTCTGTTTTACCACTTATTTTGATATATGGAATCTAAAAAATAAAATATCTACCACAGAAAAGTGTTTCAGGATTCTTTTGTCACATTGTCTTCCTTTCCTAAAGGCAGACTTCTTTATAAGCCAGTAAAGATCAATTAATAGGATATCAAAGCAAAATGATCAGAGAAGGCAATGAATGGCACCCTACTTCAGTACTCTTGCCTGGAAAATCCCATGGATGGAGGAGCCTGGAAGGCTGTAGTCCATGGAGTCGCTGAGGGTTGCACACGACTGAGTACTTCACTTTCACGCATTGGAGAAGGAAATGGCAACCCACTCCAGGGTTCTTGCCTGGAGAATTCCAGGGACTGGGGAGTCTGGTGTGCTGCCGTCTGTGGGGTCGCACACAGTCGGACATGACTGAAGTGACTTAGCAGCAGCAAAGCAAAATGATAGGATACTGAAAGAGGAACTCCCCAGGTCGGAAAGTGCCCAATATGCTACTGGAGACCAGTGGAGAATTAACTCCAGAAAGAATGAAGGGATGGAGAAAAAAAACCAACCCAGTTGTGGATGTGACTGGTGATAGAAACAAGGTCTTAGGAACCTGGAATGTTAGGTCCATGAATCAAAGCAAATTGGAAGTGGTCGAACAGGAGATGGCAAGAGTGAATGTCGACATTCTAGGAATCAGTGAACTAAAATGGACTGGAATGGGTGAATTTAACTCAGATGACCATTATATCTACTACTGCGGGTAGGAATCCCTTAGAAGAAATGGAATAGCTATCATGGTCAACAAAAGAGTCCGAAATGCAGTACTTGGATGCAGTCTCAAAAACGACAGAATGATCTCTGTTCACTTCCAAGGCAAACCATTCAATATCACAGTAATCCAAGCCTACACCCCAACCAGTAACACTGAAGAAGCGGAAGTTGAACGGTTCTATGAAGACCTATAAGACCCTGTAGAGCTAACACCCCCAAAAGATGTCCTTTTCATTACTGGGGACTGGAATGCAAAAGTAGGAAGTCAAGAAACACCTGGGGTAACAGGCAAATTTGGCCTTGGAACACAGAATGAAGCAGGGCAAAGTCTAATAGAGGCTTGCCAAGAGAACGCACTGGTCATAGCAAACACCCTTTTCCAACAACACAAGAGAAGACTATACATGGACATCACCAAATGGTCAACACTGAAATCAGATTGATTATATTCTTTGCAGCCAAAGATGGAGAAGCTCTATACAGTCAGAAAAAAACAAGACTAGGAGCTGACTGTGGCTCATATCATGAACTCCTTATTGCCAAATTCAGACTGAAATTGAAGAAAGTAGGGAAAACCACTAGACCAGGTATGACCTAGATCAAATCCCTTATGATTATACAGTGGAATTGAGAAATAGATTTAAGGGACTAGATCTGATAGAGTGCCTAATGAACTATAGACAGAGGTTCATGACATTGTACAGGAGACAGGGATCAAGACCATCCCCATGGAAAAGAAATGCAAAAAAGCAAAATGGCTGCCTGGAGAAGCCTTACAAATAGCTGTGAAAAGAAGAGAAGCCAAAAGCAAAGGAGAAAAGGAAAGATATAAGCATCTGAATGCAGAGCTCCAAAGAATAGCAAGGAGAGATAAGAAAGCCTTCCTCAGCGAATAATGCAAAGAAATAGAGAAAACAAAAGAATGAGGAAGACTAGAGATCTCTTCAAGAAAATTAGAGATACCAAGGGAACATTTCATGCAAAGATGGGCTCAATAAAGGACAGAAATGGTATGGACCTAACAGAAGCAGAAGATATTAAGAAGAGGTGGCAAGAATACACAGAACTGTACAAAAAAGCTCTTCATGACCCAGATAATCATGATGGTGTGATCACCTAGAGCCAGACATCCTGGAATGTGAAGTCAAGTGGGTCTTAGAAAGCATCACCACAAAGCTAGTGGAGATGATGGAATTCCAGTTGAGCTATTTCAAATCCTGAAAGATGATGCTGTGAAAGTGATGCACTCAATATGCCAACAAATTTGGAAAACTCAGCAGTGGCCACAGGACTGGAAAAGGTCAATTTTCATTCCAATTCCAAAGAAAGACAATGCAAAAGAATGCTCAAACTACCGCACAATTGCACTCATCTCGCACGCTAGTAATGCTCAAAATTCTCCAAGCCAGGCTTCAGCAATACATGAACTGTGAACTTCCAGATGTTCAAGCTGGTTTTAGAAAAGGCAGAGGAACCAGAGATCAAATTGCCAACATCCGCTGGATCATGGAAAAAGCAAGAGAGTTCCAGAAAAACATCTATTTCTGCTTTATTAATTATGCCAAAGCCTTTGACTGTGTGGATCACAATAAACTGTGGAAAATTCTGAAAGAGATGGGAATACTAGACCACCTGATCTGCCTCTTGAGAAATCTGTATTTAGGCCAGGAAATAACAGTTAGAACTGGATATGGAACAACAGACTGGTTCCAAATAGGAAAAGGAGTACATCAAGGCTGTATATTGTCACCCTACTTATTTAACTTCTATCCAGAGTACATCATGAGAAAGGCTGGGCTGGAAGAAGCACAAGCTGGAATCAAGATTGCCAGGAGAAATATCAATAACCTCAGATATGCAGATGACACCACCCTTGTGGCAGAAAGTGAAGAGGAACTAAAAAGCCTCTTGATGAAAGTGAAAGTGGAGAGAGAAAAAGTTGGCTTAAAGCTCAACATTCAGAAAACAAAGATCATGGCATCCAGTCCCATCACTTCATGGCAAATAGAAGGGGAAACAGTGTCAGACTTTATTTTTGGGGGCTCCAAAATCACTGCAGATGGCGACTGCAGCCATGAAATTAAAGACGCTTACTCCTTGGAAGGAAAGTTATGACCAACCTAGATAGCATATTCAAAAGCAGAGACATTACTTTGCCAACTAAGGTCCATCTAGTCAAGGCTGTGGTTTTTCCAGTGGTCATGTATGGATGTGAGAGTTGGACTGTGAAGAAAGCTGAGCGCCGAAGAATTGGTGCTTTTGAATTGTGGTGTTGGAGAAGACTCTTGAGAGTCCCTTGGACTGCAAGGAAGTCCAACCAGTCCATTCTAAAGGAGATCAGTCCTGGGTGTTCATTCGAAGAACTGATGCTAAAGCTGAAACTCCAGTACTTTGGCCACCTCATGCAAAGAGTTGACTCATTGGAAAAGACTGATGCTGGGAGGGATTGGGGGCAGGAGGATAAGGGGACGACAGAGGATGAGATGGCTGGATGGCATCACCGACTCAATGGACGTGAGTTTAGATGAACTCCAGGAATTGGTGATGGACAGGGAGGCTGGCGTACTGTGATTCATGGGGTTGTAAAGAGTCGGACACGACTGAGAGACTGAACTGAACTGAAGTGAAAGATCAATTATAATAGCTGAGGAAGGAAAACAAAGTTTAAGAAGTGATACAGACCTATCAGAATTCTTGGAAATTGCTTTCTCCTGGGGTAGAGTTGGCCAGTTTTAGCTGGCACTTAAAATTTTTTTTTTTTAAGCTCTCTTGATTTCCAGATAATCTCCTTTAGAGAACTTTTGATATCATTTCTTTAATACTTTTTCTGTTCTTTTGACATGGAATCTGTAAAATGGATAATGTAATCTACTGTATTTTACATAATTGTTGTTGGGGTTGAATGGGATAAAGAAAGCCAGAGTTGCAGAATTTACAATTAAGAGAAGCCAGGACTCTCCAGATGAGCTAATCAGGGGACCAGAGAAGAGCTAAAATTGGCTCTTTATTTGCCTTTAATTGTGACTAAATTAAAATTTTTAATTAAAGAATAAAAATTAGCAAAACTTACAATTTCAGTTATTTCTAAGTGTATAATTCTGTGGCGTTAAACACACTTACATTGTGAAACCATTAACCCTTATCCATCTCCAGAACTTTATTATCACAAATAGACTGTACCTGTTAAGCACATAACTCCCCACTCCCAGTGCTTTCTCACCTAGCTCCTTAGTGACCTCTATTCTACTCCTGTCTATAAATGGGCCTTATTTAGGTATCTCAGCCATTGCTTTTTAAATCTCTCACTATATAGCCACTTAAAAGCTTTGAAGAGTTGGACATGTTAGCATTTGTATGGCATTTGAATGTTTAGTATCTTATAGGTGTTATTTCCAAAGAGAGGATATAAAATATTATTTAATAAAGAGTTGGTGATGGGCAAGGAGGCCTGACGCGCCACAGTTCATGGGGTCGCAAAGAGTCGAACACAACTGAGCAACTGAACTGAAAATGTAGCTGTGTCGGCGTCTGGGCTTCAATGACAGATCACTAGATTCAGATAGCAGTTCTATGCTTTGTTGTATAATGATGAGTAAGTTGTCTGATTCTCGTCTCATCTGTTAATTAGAACTAATCCCAGCCTTACAGGATTTTATTGAAAATGAAGAAAGAGAAAATGAATGAAGCACATAGCACAGTACCAGACACAAAAATAACTTACTAATAAAAATGTGTATGTTTTCTCTTTCTGTTAGTACAGACATGCATATTAGGTATCTTTTCATTGCATTGCCTTGTTTCTCTCATAAGCAAAAAGGAAAGATCCTTATATGAACTTGCTCTATTGATACTAATTAAAATTATGAAGACGTGCCCTTTCAGATATTAGTTAAATCTTTAATTTTAATAGTCGCTACTGTTGCTTAATCTGTAAAAAAAATAAAGTACCTTATAGTTGTATGAAGCCAGAATGAGTGTAGAGTTGAAGGTTACCTTTAATGATTTTGAGAGGAACATATATTACAAACTATGTGGCCTTTTAGTTTTTAGGAAAGAAAGCACAAAATTGATGAACAAGTAATATGAAGCAGCATACTTTTGTTAGTCTTTGAATTTTAAATAGCAGTTTTACTAGCTTAATAAAATAATCATTTCACATGCTGTAGTAATGCACTAGAATAACTCCTCTTTCAGGACACATTTCTGTCATGAACAGTAGCTCACAGCTTTCACTTTGTGCAGAGCCAATCAGTGGAACTGGGAAGGAAAAGGAAAGCATGAAGTGCCATCTGATGCTCTTGTGACCATCATTTATTATTTCTAAAGAGTTGGAGAAATATAAATAATTATGCAAAGTTGTACACATACAATGACACAAAGTCATACCTATGCCAGAATTATCAGATCTCAGCCTCTAGGTGTCTCACAATACAGGGGAAAAATCAGGCTTGGTAGAATTAAAATGTATTGCTTACTTATTATAAGGTGCGGTTAGAAAAATTCCTTAAAATGTTGAATACATCCCTTTAACTCTTTCAAATCTATGGAAAATATGAAAGAATAGTATAGTGATGACCTGAAAAGGTATGCTTTTGTTTGCATTCAAGAATGCAGTAGTAAGTAGAAATTAGGAAGTCTTTATTATTGATCTTTTTTTCCTTTTCAGAATAAATTGTCTAAAAAGAGTTAGAAAAATAAGTATTTTAAAATTTTACTGACATTAACAATTTATGCTTTTTAAAAGGGACTTTATTATTCCTACTTCAAGACCATTGTTGAAGCACCTTCATTTTTGCAAGGACTATGGATGATCATGAATGACAGGCTCACTGAATATCCCCTTGTAATTAACACAGTGAAACGCTTCCATCTTTATCCAGAGGTAAGCAATGTTTTGGGACAAATGTTTGTAGAGGGGTTTCTTCTTTTATCAGACAGAAGTTATAAGTATAATGATGATGTTATAGGAAGGAAGGGATCTTTAAAGTTTATTGATTATAGTTGAGCACCACATCAAAAGTTCCTTTCCTAAATCAAAAAATACCAGAAATTATTCTCATATGACCTTAAAGAATAGAACCTTAGTATGGCAGTAATGGCCAGTGTAATAGGCAAGCCAGATGGGAAGGCGCCACGGATTCCCAGATGGAGATGGTTCATAGGTTATCACATCTGTGGGCTTGTTCATTATTTCTTTTGTTGTGGTGGTTTAGTTGCTCAGTCAGGTCCAACTCTTTTGAAAGTTGGACTATAGCCTGCCAGGATCCACTGTCCATGAGATTTTCCAGGCCAGACTACCTAAATGGATTGGTGTTTCTTTCTCCAGGGGATCTTCCTGACCCAGGGATCAAACCCATGTCTCTTGCATTGGCAGGTGGATTCTTTACCACTGAGCCACCAGGGAAGCCCCATTATTCCTTTACTATCCTTTTAATGTCTATGAGATGTATAAGGATGACCTCTCTTCCACTTCTGATATTAGTAATTTGTGTTCTTTCTCTTTTTTTCTTAGCCTGGCTGGAGGCTTATTGATTTTATTTATGCCCCGTTGTTAGATGCAGGCACATTGAGGATTGGCAGGTCTCCTTTTAGAACTGACCCCCCCACATCCATCATTATGTAATACCACTTTTTATCCCTGATAACTTTTCATGAAGTTTTGCCCTGTCTGAAATTAGTACAGCTACTCTGATTTTTCTCTTAGTTAGTTTTTGCATAGTATATCTTACTTTATTCATTTGCTCTTTTTAAAACATATTTATTTTTGGCTGCACTGGATCTTTGTTGCCCTGCAAGGGCTTTCTCCAGTTGGGGCAGGTGGGGCTACTCTTGTTTGTGGTATGTAGGCTTCTCATTGTGGTGCCTTCTCTTGTTGCAGAGGATGGGCTCTAGGGTACATGGGCTTTGGTAGTTGTGGCTCACAGGCCTAATTGCTCCATGGCACACGGAATCTTCCCCACCCAGGGATCGAACCCATGTTCCCTGCATTGGCAGGCAGATTCTTAACTACTGGACCACCAGGGAAGTCCTCTTCACTTACTCTTAATCTATACGTGTCTTTATATTTAAAGATAGTTTAGACAAAGTATGTTTGAGTCTTGATTGTCTGATTTACTCTGATAATCTCTGTCTCTTGATTGGTGCATTTAGATCATTGATGTCCTAAGTAATTATTGACATAGATTGATATCAACTATCTTTGTTGCTACGATATTTTATTTTTGTTGCCCTTGTTTTTTGTTCCTATTTTGAGTCCACTTTTCTCATGCCTTTTGTGGTTCTAACTGGTCATTTTATATTATTTCATTTTCTCTTTCTTACCGTATTAGTTATAAATTTTTTTTTTTTTTT
>SJYX01008010.1:16136-35113 GCA_006410675.1 Oreotragus oreotragus | reverse complement strand
AGTGATCTGCATTATTTTTCTCAAATCTACAAAATTATTTTTTTAAAATAATCTCCCAGGAATCAGCACTTTCTTTTGTAATTTTTTGTTGCTAATTTCCTTTGTCTTAAAATTTTTTACAGCAGATTTCAGATTGGGAAAGATTGGTTAGTTAAATCTGCTTAATCAAATGGTAATGCTTAATGGGCATAGGAGCTATTATTCCACATGCAGCTGTTTTATAGACTATGAGTTGGTTTTTAGACTATGAAGAGAATAAATTCAAGGGCCTGAGAGAAATGTTATAAAATACTTCTGTGAAGCTTTGTATGTTTGCTATTAATTATCTTCATATTTTAATTATATACTTAATGCTTGATTTTACAGCTACTATTCTGTTTCAGTTGTATACAGTTGTATATTACAGAGATGTCAATCACAACATAAATTTTATAGCTGTGCATTACTCAGTAGTACACAACTTTATAGTGTGTGTATATAAAATTTTTTAAATGATTGTTTCCCACATGAAATGATTTAAATAAATTCATCAAAGTTTATAATGTTAAGGGTAGCCATCATAAAATGATATTTGGAAAAATTATAATTATAAAGATAATATATATCTATTATCTTTTTTTATTTTATCTCTTTTAGGTGATTATAGCCTTCTGCTATCGCACAATTGTGGGAATAATGAATTTATTTGGGTTAGAAACTAAGACCTGCTGGAACGTGACCAGAATAGAACCTCTAAATGAAGTTCAAAGCTGTGAAGGCATGTTTCTTCCTAAAATGCTGCATATATTGTCATTAATGTTTACATAAACATTTTATAAATTATGACTCTCTAAGAATTATTATAAATTACTATGATTGATTTTTTTCTTTAAAAACATTATAGAACGGATTCACCTAAATATTTACCTGTACCCTTTAAAATAAATTTTTGAGAAGGCAATGTACTTACTAACATAAGTATTAATTTGGAATTTAATTTGAATATTAATATATATCTGTGTAAGGTCATACTGATTATAAGACATTCCTTCATTTCAGAAGGTACAGAAAAGGTTCTGAGGTGGCTTGAATATGTAAATTTGGGGGCTGTAGATCAAGTAGTCACAGTTCTATCTGTAATAGTTAATAAAGTTAATGTAAACATTTAGTCATGCATAAATATTTAAAAATCAGACATATATGATAATAGATGACTTTAGAAGTTCTGCTTTTTCTCTCACAGTGCATGAATAGTTCTTCATATACATCTTCTACATTAGTATGTGTCGGAGAACCACTTTTAGAATCATTTAACAGTTTACAGAATCTGTAATTGTCATTGCTATTTATTTGTGATTTAGCACTATTACAATCTAAGTATGATACTGTACCTTGAAACTTTTATTTGCAATCACATGTATCTACTTGCATAACACTTAAATAGTTGTTTTTTTCCTTTTCATAGTCTCTACAACTTTGTTTTATATATATATTTTTTCCTGTTAACTTGTGTGCAATAACATTCTGTCCTCAGAATATATCCTAAATCTGTATTTTCATGTTTCTCTTACACTTTTACTGATTCCCTCAGATGGTCTTTATAATATCTAAAACACTGGTGGTAGAGGATATTTGAGGACAGTTAAACTTTTTTGTTCAAAGGAATTGAGAGAATGCCTCATAAAATGAGAGATTCAGCCAGCATGGAAGGTAGAACCTTTTCTGAGGGATGGGAAAAAATCACCTTATATATGTATATATGGTATTTATTAAGTTGCCACTAAGTGGTAGCTTAGTATTGGCACTTGGGATCCTAAGATAAACCTGGTAAACATGGGGCCTTGCCAGCATAGATTTTATAGCATAAGAGGGATGTTAGCAGGTACAACTGTGGTGGCTATTACAAACAAGAAAATAAAATTGCTGAGGATAAGAGAAGTGTTTCCAGAACAGGGACCAGCATATTCCAAAGTTCTGAAGCAAGAGAGAATTGAAAGAAAGCTAGACTTCCTTGAGCTGTTAGAGAAGAAAACATGGTGTGAAATGATGTTTGGAATGCAAACAAGAGTCAGATAATGAAGAACCATTTACTGGCTAAGGATATTATATGTATTCATTGAATAATTTAGACACACTTTTATTTTTAAAACATGATTTTGGCAATTACATGGAAAAAATAATTAGTAAAGGACAAAAGTGAATTCAGTGAGTGCAGGTAGGAAACTATTTTGCTCTCAGCAAGTGATTGCAGGAAAGATAACTAGAAAATGAATGGATTTGAGAGAGAGTATAAAGCAGAAATGAAAGGATTTGATGATTGATAGGAAAGAGGAAAGAGGCTGGATTTATGTAATATTGTTGGGTTTCTGGCTTAAGTAATTGAATCCCTCCATTCAAAATGGTAAGAAACATTATAAAAGTAGCAGGTTTGAATTGGTTCATTAATTTGAAGTATCTGGGAGATTCCAAAGTAGAGATGTCAAGTGGCTACCTATGTACATACATACAGGAATAAGAAAGTTCTCATCTGAATGTAGAGTTGGCATCATCTGTATGTAGATGGTAATTGGAACCACGGAAGTGAAAGAATTTCCTTAAGGAGAACATGCAGACTTAGAAAAAGAGGGCATATGACAGATCCTAAAGTAGTCCAACGTTGAAGGAGGGTGTGTATAGGAAGAGGAATTATTAGGACAAGCTGAAAAGGAATGATCAGAGAAGCAGAAGAAATCAGAAAGGCTAGCCCTCAGATCCTGGCTCCACCAGTTACACCTAAATAACTTTTGGCAGGTTAAGTTTTCTGTGTTGTTCTCTCAACCACTGAAAAACGTATTTTCACATCGGGTAATTTCAAAGATTTGTTCTAAGTATTATGTGAGATGATATTGGAAAAGCACCTAGTAGATTATGTCTGTGTCAATATATCCCATGTACATGGTGTTTATACATGGAATGTATTAAATATTATGGTCCTGGCTATACATAGTAATGGATCAGTTTATCTCCTATAGACTAAAGCTGCACCTTAAGGTCAGGGGCCGTATCTTAGTCATCCAGGATAAAATTAATGTAGTGGATTTTGTCTTGTGATTTATCAAGTAACTCTACAGACAGTTCTAGATACTGAACAATAAGAGCATCACCTGAATAAAATGAACCACCAACTAATCATTATAATATGATAATACTTCGGTGGAGAAAAATACAAATTAACAATAATACCTCATGTATGGGGAAAGTACTAATGTAACTATTAAGCAGAGCAGCAGTCTGAGCCACAAAGCTTTCAGCTAATTCATGAGCTCTTGATTACAAAGCACTGAGATAATTATTCTCAATTGCTATATAGTCATTTACTCGTTAAATACTTAATAATCTGTGTCTTTTTAAAGGATTGGGAGACCCTGCTTGCTTTTATGTTGGTGTGATATTTATTTTAAATGGAATAATGATGGGATTGTTCTTCATGTATGGTGCTTACCTGAGGTAAGATTACTGTATTAAAAGACATTTCAGTGGACTTTCTGACATTTGTTGATTAAATTAAAAGGATAATTAACAAGATTAATTGACTAACAGATGGAAACATTTAGATTTTATTTTTTTCAAAAGCTTAGCCAAATACACAGCCTCAAACTAGAGCTAGTCACTAAAATACAATCTTTAAAACATTAAAAGGCCTCCTTTTTATCCTTGTAGGGTAATCCAGACTTATGGATGTGGTATCCAAACTTATGCTCATTAATTTGACGATTATTATTAGATGCCTACTGTGACTGAGAGCACTATTCTATAGGAGCTAGGAATACAAAAACAAATAATCCCTGTCCTTATGGAATTTATAGTCTAGGAGGTAGACAAAATAAGACCTTCAAATTGAAAACTGGAAAAAATATGAAAATAAATCTTCCAGAAGAGTTCCAGATTGCCAACAAACATATATAAAATTGGATCACCATATTAATCATCAGGAAAATACTCATTTTAACCACAGTGAGATACTGTCTCGCATCTACTAGGTTGACAAAGGGCTTCTCTGCTGGCTCAGATGGTGAAGAATCTGCCTGCAAAGCAGGAGACCTGGGTTTGATCCCTGGGTTGGGAAAATTGACAACAGGAACTTTTATCCCTGGTTGGTGGACATATAAATTAGTACAACTATTTTGGAAAAACATTGTGCATTATCTAGTAACTTGAAGGTGTATATACCTTATAATTCAGCAATTCCAGTTTGAAGTAAATATGCCTAAGAAACTCTTCTACATGTACACCAGAAAATATGTACAATAACATAACATCATTGTAGTAACTCCAAACTATAAACAACTTAAACATCCCTCCACAGAGAAATGCACACTTTAAAGTTTATTAGTATAGGGAAATATTATAAACAGTGAGAATGAATGAACTATAGATACCAGCATCAACGTGGAACAAATCTTACAAATACAATGTTGAATGAATCAAAGCAGGCACAAAATTTGAAAATACTGCAGAATTATATTTGTATAAAGTTTGAATACAGGTGAAAGTAAATGATAGTATGATGCATATAGAAGCAGTATTGTTGATAATTACAAAACTCAGGATAGTTCCTGTCTCAAGGGATGGCATGTGAGGTGTCAGGATGTGATCTGTTTTCTATTTCAGCGACATATGGTGGTTAAAAGAATATTCACTTTATAAGTGTTCTGTAAACTATCAGAAAACCTTAATGCACTTTTCCATATGTATGCTATATAGAAAAATATATAAACTCATCAGTATTTTGAGGGAAAAGAATTGCTTTTAGATTATGCTAACAGGCTTTAAGATGTTCTATTTTAAACAATAGTTTGTATTTATTATGCTTTTTTTCAAACATGGAAAATTTTACACTAGACCAAGACATTTTAAAAATTAGTATTTTTCACGAGGAAAGCTACCCATGAGGTGACAGTCGTCTTTAAATTAGTTGCACAGTTCCAGGATATCAATACTTTATTAAGCTCCAACCTTTAAGAAGGATATATAGATATAACATATGCTGACTATATAAGTGTCACCAAAATTGTGAGGAGACTAGAAATTATGGCATATGAGGAACAAAAGAAATAGGGGCTTGGGGAGAAATTTTCTATTTCTTAACCGTGGCTACTCTCCCCTCTGGGCACTAACTTGGGACACAGGTATTCTGTTTCTCTTCTTTTGGTGGCTAAAGATAAAACTTTAACATGCATATTTAACTTGACCAAGTCTAAAATTGATTGATGTCTTTCCTCTTCTTTTTGATCAATACAAGGAATTTAGAACACTGAACTTGAAAACAGTTCCTAGCATCTGATAATCATTCTGACTGTAAGAATTAGAAGTTCAGTACTTGTAGTACCCCTCCACAGTAGTCACCATATTTTATGTTGTCAAGTCGTCTTTAGATTTATCTACATGTTCCTAGTTTCTATATGCAGCATTTATTCTTGCTTCTTATACCTTCTTCCCCTCAATTCCTTCTCCAAAGTGTGCCCTTTGAATTTCCCTTAGTGAAAATATCTTCAAGGTAAATTACTTCCACCTGGCTTTCCTCTGCTTGTTTTGTTGAACTCATCCTTCCCTTTTTTCAGTCATTAAACCAATATTTGTCTTCTGAGTGTGAAGCTGTGTGTATAATGATGAACAATACTTTAAAGAAAGGCAACCTTAAGAAGTGGTTCTTAATCTTTGATAATTATCAAGCATCCTTGATCTGAGTTTTATATTCTACAATGTTGTTCGTTGGGACTCAGCAAAAGAATATTTGTAGTAGTTTAGATGGTTCTGCTGCTGCTGCTGCTAAGTCACTTCAGTCGTGTCCTACTCTGTGTGACCCCATAGACGGCAGCCCACCAGGCTCCCCCATCCCTGGGATTCTCCAGGCAAGAATACTGGAGTAGGTTGCCATTTCCTTCTCCAGTGCATGAAAGTGAAAAGTGAAAGTGAAGTCGCTCAGTCTGTCCGACTGTTAGCGACCCCATGGACTGCAGCCCACCAGGCTCCTCCGTCCATTGGATTTTCCAGGCAAGAGTACTGGGGTGGGGTGCCATTGCCTTCCCCGTTAGATGGTTCAGTTACTGCTAAATGAAACTGTTAGACTCTTCATCTTTCAGTCACTGATATCCAATTTGATGACAAAAATCTTCCTCCACTCAGAATATTCAAAGAATGGGGTATATACACTCTAAAATGCTGGCCTGTGTTAAAAAATTTATTATGTTCACATCTAATATTATACTTAGAAAATATTTTAAATTTAACAAATTGTAAGATTCAGACTACTTTATACTTTGGATCCTTATACATTCAAGAGTAAAACATCAACTACATGAGTGCTTTTGCAATTTTTATTGTTATTTTATATGGTTTAGTATTGTGGCATTTTAAAATCTAAAATAATTTTGTGAAAAAGTCACTATATTTTACATGAATTTTGATTTTATATATATATGTATTTTTTTTTACAGTGGGACTCAACTTGGAGGTATAATTACAGTCTTATGCTACTTTTTCAACCATGGAGAGGTTTGTTTTCTAGAAAATAATTTTTAGAAATAAAAGGGGTAGTATATTAAAGCAGTATTTAATTGTATCTTACTTAGGACTTTGCAATATTTTAAAGAACCTTGTGTTGTAAGTTTTTTTTTAATTATGTTGATCCACATTTTTACATAGTCATTAGAATTTAGGGTATAAAATATCTTGCCTGGTTTTTAGCATGTATATGTGTTACATATATTTTGTAGAAAAAGGAAATACACTTGTTGAGTTCAGGCATTATCTCATATACTTCCATCAGACTTTTTAGAGAGGTAGTTGATATCTACATAGTAGAAGATATGAAATTGAAATTTGGAGCAGTTAAATTACAAAGTCAAGACTCCAGACTGACTCCATGATGAAGCTGGGTTTCCTCTTATCCTTTTCTCTGGCTCTAAAACCTCACTTCTATTACATCATGATCCTTTTAATAACATAAGCTGAATTCAGAACAGAAATTAACTTAGTAACTCAGTCCACCAAAACAGGATTCACCTAAAAAGAGCTCATGAAAACTTATTTAGAATATGGTAGATTCATTCAACAAAACAAGTACAAAATGTGTGCCAGATTCTGTGTTAGATGCTGAGGTTTTGGCAGTGAAAAGTGGAAGAATCTTGACTGCTAGTTTTTGGAATCAAAATATGCAATATCTTATGGCAGAGATTATATAGGGTAGAAGTCTCTATTCATTACACTGGGAAAAGTAGATACATGGTTATTTTTTAAAAACCAATTAGACAAATGTGTGCTAAGTTGCTTCAGTCATGTCCAACTCTGTGTGACTCTATGGACTGTAGTCTGCCAGGCTTCTCTGTCCATGGGATTCTCCAGGCAAGAATACTGGAGTAGGTTGCCATGCCTTCCTCCAGGGGATCTTCNGTAGATACATGGTTATTTTTTAAAAACCAATTAGACAAATGTGTGCTAAGTTGCTTCAGTCATGTCCAACTCTGTGTGACTCTATGGACTGTAGTCTGCCAGGCTTCTCTGTCCATGGGATTCTCCAGGCAAGAATACTGGAGTAGGTTGCCATGCCTTCCTCCAGGGGATCTTCCCAACTCAAGGATCGAACCTGTGTCTCACATCTCCTGCATTGACAGGCAGGTTGTTTCCCACTAGCGCCACCTGGGAAGGGAATCATAAAATTATACATAAATATCTTAAATATATTAACTTAAATATATTGTCAGCAATGCGTTATACAAAAAGATGTGTCTTGTCTTTATGCAAAGACAAGGTTTTTCTTTTGAGTACGCATTATGTTTTAATCTTCTTCTACATAGTGTATGTAATTCATCTTCCAAGGTTTACAATTTGGTTTCCTGTAGGAAGAGCAATGAATTTTAAGACTCTTGCAACGTTATAAGAGTTTACATTCTTTTCTAGAATTTCAGAATTCTTGATATAAAATTTTGTAATATTCCCATCCATTTATCTGGGTTTACCTGGTGGCTCAGATGGTAATGAATCTGCCTGCTGTGCAGGAGACCCCAGTTCAACCCCTGGGTTGGGAAGATTTTCTGGAGAAGAGAATGGCTACCCACTCCAGTATTCTTGCCTGCAGAGTTCCATGGACAGAGGAGCCTGACTGGCTACAGTCCATGAGATCACAGTCCCATTTGTCTTGAAAATAGTTTTAAAGACTATGAAATTTATTGATAATTAATACTTACATTATAAACATCATATCAGTGATTCCCAAATACTCCTTGTTTTTAAAAGTTTGCAGTTAACTCTTCCAAAGGTATATTTCACAAATTCAAAGGCAATCTTAATTATTTATAGTGTATGTCTGTACTCATTATATTTGTCATGTACAAACTGTTGGTGTTTGTGAATGCCCTAGGTGACATTTGTTTATTTTTTTTTCTGAGCATGCATAAATCCCAAAGCCCTGGGGTGCCACAGTTATCACTGCAGAGCTAGAATGTGGATCTGGTTTGTTGTTCCCAGAATCCTCACTGCTCCTAACCCTAATCTTCTTTGTCTTTTGGGTGTCCTTACATTTGACCTGATCTATCTTTCACTTGTTTCTGGATTTGGTAGTTAATGGCTCTCTACCTAATGACTATGTCCTATAAGAGTACTCCAAAAACTGAGAAGCTAATAAGCCTAATACGAAAATTACTAAGACCAGCCAAGGCCACCCTACCCATGATTATTAAGTTAATGATGTTTATTGCAATGGAACATAGAGTAAAGTAAGCATTTTATTAATTTCAGGCTACTCGGGTGATGTGGACACCACCTCTCCGGGAAAGTTTTTCATATCCATTTCTTGTACTTCAGATGTACATCTTAACTGTGATTCTCAGGTAATTTTAATTTGTAAAACATATCTAGATAAATTATGAGTTTCTCAGAATTACTTCAACCTATTGTTACTAAATCTAGGTTCAGTTTTTAAATATTGTTCAAAATTAAATTATGTCCAGTTTTAAAAAAAATCTAAAATCACTATGTAAAGAAATTGCTTTCCACTTAAAATAGTTTAGGCTACAGATTTTAGATAATTACATTATATTTTAATAAACCAATGTGTATGTGATCATATATATTTGGTAAAGTTTCAAGTATCACAGTAATCCATTCAGCATCACAGTAATCCGAGTCTATGTCCCAACCACTGATGCTGAAGAAGCTGAAGTTGACCAGTTCTATGAAGACCTACAAGGCCTTCTAGAACTAACAACATAAAAGATGTCCTTTTCATCATAGGGGATTGGAATGCAAAAGTAAGCAGTCAAGAGATACCTAGGATAACAGGCAAGTTTGGCCTTGCAGCACAAAATGAAGCACCGGGGCAAAGTCTAACTGAATTCTGCCAAGAGAATGCACTGGTGATAGCAAACACCCTTTTCCAGTAACACAAGAGATGACTCTACACATGGCCATCACTAAACGGTCAACACCAAAATCAGATTGATCGTATTCTTTGCAGCTGAAGATCGAGAAGTTCTATACAGTCAGCAAAAACAAGACCTGGAGCTGACTGTGGCTCAGATCACCAGCTGCTTATAGGAAAATTCAGGCTTTAGCTAAAGAAAGTTGGCAAAACTACTAGGCTATTTAAGTATGACCTAAATCCAATCCCTTATGATTATACAGTGGAGATGATGAATAGACTCAAAGGATTAGATCTACTGAACAAAGTGCCTGAAGGACTGCAGACAGAGGTTCGTACAGGAGACAGTGACCAAAACCATCCCAAAGAAAAATAAATGCAAGAAGGCAAAGTGGCAGTCTGAGGAGGCTTTACAGATAGCTGAAGAGAGAAGAGAAGCAGAAAGCAAGGGAGATGGGGAAACATATACCCAACTGAATGAGTTCCAGAGAATAGCAGGGACAGACAAAAAGCTTCTTCAATGAACAATGCAAAGAAATAGAAGAAAACAATAGAATGGGAAAGAGTGGAGATCTTGTCAAAAAATTGAAGATGTCAAAGGAACATTTCATCCAAGGATGGGCGTGATAAAGGACAGAAGTGGTAAAGACCTAACAGAGTCAGAGGAGATTAAGAAGAGGTGGAGGCAAGAATAAAAAGGTCTTAATGACCCAGGTCCCCATGATGATGTGGCCACTCACCTAACGCCAGACATCCTGGAGTGTGGAGTCAGGTGGCCTTTAGGAAGCACTGCTACCAATAAGGGGCTTCCCTCGTAGCTCAGTTGGTAAAGAATCTACCTGCAATGCAGGAGACCCCAGTTCTATTCCTGGGTCAGGAAGATCCCCTGGAGAAGGGAAAGGCTACCCACTGTAGTATTCTGGCCTAGAGAATTCCATGGGGTCACAGAGTTGGACATGACTGAGTAGTCGGACACTACCAGTAAAGCTAGGGGAGGTGATGGAATTCCAGCTGAACTGTTTCAAATCCTGAAAGATGAGGCTGTTGAACTACTGCACTCAATATGTCAGCAAATTTGGAAAACCCAGTAGTGGCCACCAGACTGGAAAAGGTAAATCTTCATCCCAATGCCAAAGAAAGGTCTGTGCTGAAAAATGTTCGAACTACTGGACAACTGTGCTCACTTTCCGTGCTAGTAAGCTTATGCTCAAAATCCTTCAAGGTAGGCTTCAGCAGTACATGAATTGAGAACTTCCAGATGTACAAGCTGGGTTTAGAAATGGCAAAGGAACCAGAGATCGAATTACCAACATTCATTGGATCATGGAGAAAGCAAGGGAATTCCAGAAAAACATGTACTTCTGTTTCATTGACTACACTAAAACTTTTGATTGTGTGGGTCTAAACAAACTGTGGAAAATTCTTAAACATATGGGAATACCAGACCATCTTACTTATCTCTTGAGAAACCTACAACAGTTAGAACCTTACATAGAAAAACTGACTGGCTCAAAATTAGTAAAGGAGTATGATAAGGCTGTATATTGTTACTCTGCTTATTTAACTTACGTGCAGAGTACATCATGCAGAATGCTGGGCTGGATGAGTTACAAGCTGGAATCAAGATTGCCGGGAGAAATGCTCCCAGCCTCATATGATACCACTCTAATGGCAGAAAGTGAAGAGGAACTAAAGAGCCTCTTGATGAGGGTGAAAGAGGAGAGAGAAAAAACTGGCTTAACACTCAGCATTTAAAAAAAAAAAACCCAAGGTCATGGCATCTGGTCCCATCACTTCATGACAAATAGAAGGGGGAAAAGTGGAAGCAGTGGCAAATTTTCCTCTTCTTGGGCTCTAAAATCACTGCAGATGATGACTGCAGCCTTGAAATCAGAAGAAGCTTGTTTCTTGGAATGAAAGTTACGACAAATCTAGACAGTGTATTAAAAAGCAAAGACATCACTGTGCTGACAAAGGTCCATATAGTCAAACCTATGTTCTTTCCAGTAGTCATGTACAGATATGAGAGGCGGACCATAAGGAAGGCAGAGCACCAAAGATACGCTTTTGGACTGTGGTGCTGGAGAAGACTCCTGAGAGTCCCCTGGATAGTAAGGAGATCAAACCAGTCAATCCTAAAGGAAATCCATCCTGAATACTCATTGGAGGAACTGATGCTGAAATTGAAGCTCCAGTACTTTGGCCACCTGGTGAAAAGAGCAGACTCACTGGAAAAGACCCTGATGCTGGGAAAGATTGAAGGCAAAAGGAGAAGAGGGCGACAGAGGATGAAATGGATGGCAGCACCAAATCATTCAGTGGACGCGAACTTGGGCAAACTCCAGGAGATAGTGAGGGTCAGGGAGGCCTGGCGTGCTGCAGTCCATGGGGTCACAAAGAGTCAAACATGACATAGCCGCTAAACAACAAGATTCAAAGGGTTTTGAGAAGCTAATACTTTTTCCCCTCAATCCTCTTGTACTCTGACTCATTGTTTTCCAATCTGTGGCTTGATGAAGCATGAAATAAGTGTTTGATGCACTAATGAATTTGAGAAATGCTGAGTTATATAAGCAGTATCTATGTTCATATGTCTATTAATATTTCTGAACCACAGATATGTCTAGAGATTTAACTGAGGTTTCATCTCAACTTTTTTTCCTGGACATATATTTTGGTTGGGATTAACTTTTTAAGCATGTCAGAAAATTTGAAAGTCTGAGCAACAACATCAGAAGCATAAATAGTAGAATGCTATAAATAACTTTATCACATAGATAGGTTTCATGGAATGTTATTGAGATCTATCATTGAATCAAATAGTGATCACTATCCCCTCCAGACTCCCAGAGAAATGGGATAGTGATCATTATTAGTGATTACTTATTAGTACCCTTCAGATTTTGCCTATATTAAGATCATTTGTGTATATCTTCTTTCTTTCTGAAAACCATAAATTTGTTAATACAGCACACATACACAAATGTCTGAATATACACTTAATATAGTAAAATGCTACTGAAAACAGAGACCATGCTACATTTATCTCTTTAACCATGGAGTACTTAGCACACTGTCTTGTAACCGTTTAAAGCCCCTTATGTGTTCACTTGAGGAAGATATATAAAGGGAAACTGGGGTAGTAACAACCTCTAAAAAGGTGCAGAGTACCTTACCTACATGAAAGGTTTTTTTTAGATTGAATTTGGATTTGGAAATCTAATTTTTATCCATTTATTTTCTATTTGTTTAAATTTTTTGAAGTGATATTTGTCTGGCCAGGCAGAGATTTCATGGAAGGAAATAAGTGAATTAGAACACTTAGAATTGTATGCTTGAATGCATGTGTTATACTCCACACTTTCAGTTCAGTTCAGTTTAGTCACTTGAGTTGTGTCCGACTCTTTGTGACCCCATGGACTACAGCTCGCCAAGCCTCCCTGTCCATCACCAGCTCCCAGAGCTTACTCAAACTCATGTCCATTGAGTCAGTGATGCCATCCAACCATCTCATCCTCTGTTGTCCCCTTCTCCTCCCGCCTTCAATCTTTCCCAGCATCAGGGTCTTTTCAAATGAGTCAGCTCTTTGCATCAGGTGTCCAAAGTATTGGAGTTTCAGCTTCAGCATCATTCCTTCCAATGAATATTCAGGACTGATTTCCTTTAGGATGGACTTTAGTCAAAAATAATTTTTATTTTATAACCATAACTGAGTACTTAATATACTTTGTGATATATTACTAAACAGTATGATCATGAAAATGTTTACTTTTGAAAGTTTATGTACCATATTATAACAGTGTATCTATCACCTTTAGAAAAAAAACAGTTTTATAGTTTACACAAAATTTGCATTTCTTTTTTTCATATTCTAAAAGATAATAAAGTCTTATATGGTAAAAGGTATTGGTTACTGATATATCTCATAATTGAAAAATGGACAGTTTACATTTCAATATGCATTAGTTTAACTGTATTCCAGAATCATTCCTTTGAAGTCATTGTTGAAAATGACCTTTAAATTTCTCTCTTAGTCGTTAGCTTATAATTTCACCAGCACTTAACATTTTTTAAAACTTAAAAGTGGTGATATATGAAAGCTACTGCTGCTCATATAATATAAATATCTTGAGATATGCAAAGTCAGTTCACATTCTATTTTCTGACCTTCTTGCTGGAGTATTAAATGTCTAATGTCTTGCATCATTAAAGGAAAATAAAGTTTTAGTTGAATATAGTTGTTTTACAGTATTAGTTTTAGGTATACAGAAGTGTGATTCATTATTTTTATGGATTATACTCCTTTAAAAGTTAATTAAAAAATAATGACTAATTATTGTGCTATATATTTAAAATACTTACTGATAAACTAGGTACAATATCTTAAAAGCTCTAGTTTTGATTGTTTTATTATAAGCATTTTTATAATTCAAATATTTTGTTCCTTTTAATGTGCTTTTAAAAGTTAACTGTATTTTGTTATCTTACATCAAAGGTAAGGGGACCATTAGATTTTAACATTTTTCAACCAGTCTTTCAGTTCAATGATAGGCTACTTTTATATGTAGTAAAACTTACTGGTGTCAATTCTCTTTGTTAAGGACCACGAACAATAGTAGAAGGAACTTTATTGCACTCTGCCTTTCCAATGTTGCTTTTATGCTTCCCTGGCAATTTGCTCAGTTTATACTTTTTACACAGGTAAGATGATTTTAAACTTATTTAAGTTGAATGCAAGATATACTTGGTTGTTTCCATCGAAAAATTTTTTTTTGTTGAAGTATAGTTGATTTACAATGCTGTGCTAATTTCTGCTATACAGCAGAGTGACTGAGTTATACACATATATGCATTCTTTTTTAAATGTTCTTTTTCATTTTGGAGAAATTTTAAATATGATTGTATCTGTGTCCTAATAGATTTTCAAAATATTGAATGATTATAAAGTTGATATACATGTTTGATTTTTAAAAAATTATATAATCCTACCTTCTGTTAATGTGTTGGTTAGGCAGATATTAAAGGTCAACCTGTAAAACAGGATTTTTGCTCTTATTTTAATCCATAATTTTTCCTATTGGTATTTGAGGTGATCTCTGTAATTCTACCTGTAGATTCTCCTTTTCCCTGAGTAATCATTTTAGGCGCCAACCTGCATAACATGATAAGGGCCACTTAAACTCCATGCTATGGGATTTCTGCTTCTAATCCAGCTAAATGTTGGCTGTTTTGTCTGAAGAGCAGAATCTTACTGGACACCATTTCTCAGAGGTTTAATCTTGATATTATGGAGTAAACTGAGACCATATCCTGTTACCCCAAACAACTAATTAATGGCAAGAAACTGAGCTGGGGAAGCAGAAAGTGAAAGTGTTCGTCACTCAGTTCAGTTCACTCAGTCATGTCCAACTCTTTGGGATCCCATGGACCGCAGCACACCAGGCCTCTCTGTCCATCACCAGCTCCCGGAGTTTACCCAAACTTATGTCCATTGAGTCGGTGATGCCATCCAACCATCTCATCCTCTGTCATCCCCTTCTCCTCCTACCTTCAATCTCCTTCATCAGAGTCTTTTCAAATGAGTCAGCTCTTCGCATCAGGTGGTCAGTTGCCAACTATTTCTGGCGCCATGGACTATAGCCCACCAGGGTCCTCTGTCTATGGAATTCTCTAGCCAAGCATACTGTAGTGGGTTGCTATTTCCTACTCTGGGGTATCTTCCTGACCCAGGGATCAAACCTGGTTCTTCCACACTGTGGTCAGATTCTTTACCATCTGCAGAGTAAAAGATAAATTTTGATGAAATTTCCTACTATGAATTTTTGTTAGAACTCCTTTCCACTTAACTAACAAACACTGATAATGTGTAATGATATTCTTTATTGGCAGTGAGAAATTCTGCCAAGAATCTTTTGTATGTGGAATTGTCTATAAAAAATGAAGTTATAATCTCAGTTTAGTTTATGCCATATGTCTAAAGCATATTTAGAATATTCACTCTGCCTTACTTCCTTATATTTGATCTATAACTATTAATAACACAGAATTTCTGTGGTTTTCATTATTTGCATATGCCAACATAGTAGAATAGATTTCCAATGCACATCATTTCCTTTCAATCAAATGTATTAATTTAGTGGTGCTGATGAAACTGTTTAGTTCCTTGGGTAATTTTGATATTGCCTTAATGATTTTTTATCCATTCAAAAGATATACTAGAGTTTTTTTTTAATTTTTTATTGCGCTATTATTAACACTTTGTAAAGTGTAGTGTATTGATTTGATACATTATTATATTCAATATGATTATCACCTGATTAGTATCATAGTGTTAACACCTCTATCAAGTCACATAATTATTATTTCATTTTTGTGGTGAGAACATTTAAGATCTAGTCTCCTAGCGACTGTGATTTATCTAGTATAGTACTGACTGTAATAACTATGCAGTACATTAGATCTCCAGGACTTATTCATCTTCTCAGTTCAGTCTCGCTCAGTTGTGTCCGACTTTTTGCGATTCATCTTCTAGCTGCAAATTTATATGCTTTGTCCAACATTTCCCTCATTCCCCTACCCCCAAGCCCCCAATCAACATTCTACTCTCTGTTTTGACAAGTTTGGCTTTTTTAGATTCCACACAAGGTGATACGAAGTGTTGAGTTGGCCAGAAAGTTCGTTTGTTTTTTTTTTTCCTGTGAGAAGTTACCAGAAACCAAACAAACTTTTTGGCCAACCTAGTCTTTATCTGAATTCTCTTACTTAGTATAATGCCCTCAAGGTCCATCTGTGTTGTCGCAAATGGCAGGATTTCCTTCTTTCTCATGGTTGAGTATTATTCCATTGTGTGTGTGTGTGTGTGTGTGTGTGTGTGTGTGTGTATGTATACTTCTTTATCCATTCATCTATTGATGGACACTTAGGTTGTTTTCATACCTTGGCTATTGTGAATATAGATGTGAAGGGATGTCTTCAATATTCTGTTTCCATTTCCTTTGGAATATGTACCCAGAAGTGGGATTGCTGGATCATATGGTAGTTGTATTTTAAATTTTTTGAGGAACCTCCATACTGTTTTCCATAGTGGCTCCACCAGTTTACATTTCTACTAACAGTGCATGCAATACAACCAGTTAATCCTAAAGGAAATCAGTCCTGAATATTCAGTGGAAGGACTGATGCTGAAGCTGAAACTCCGATAGTTTGGCCACTTGATGGGAAGAACCGACTCATTGGAAAAGACCTTGATCCTGGGAAAGGTTGAAGACAGGAGGAGAAGGGGACACCAGAGGATGAGATGGTTGGATAGCATCACTTACGTGATGGACATGAGTTTGAGTAGGCTCTGGGAGTTGGTGATGGACAGGGAATCCTGGCTTGCTGCAGTCCATGGGATCGCAAAGAGTTGGACACGACTGAGTGACTGAACTGAACTCAACAGTGCATGCACAAGTGTTCCCTTTCCTCCACATCCTCACCAACATTTGTTTTCTTTTGTCTTCTTGATTATAGCCATTCTAATACATGTGAGCGGGTATCTCATTGTGGATTTGATTTCATTTCCTGATAGTGATGTTGAGTGTCTTTTCATGTACATGTTGGCCATTTGGATGTCTTCTTTCAAAAATATTCATTTTTCTTCTACCAATTTTTAGTCATTTTTTGTTACTGAGTTGTAGAGTTCTTTACGCATTTGGGATATTACTCTTTCACCTAATATATGCTCTGCAGATATTTTCTCCCATTGCATAGGTTGCCTTTTATTTATTTATTTTTTTTTTGGTGTGCATGAGGATTTTTGGTTTGATGTAATTTCACTTATTGATTTTTGCTTTTGTTGCTTGTGCTTTTGGTGTTGCAATCCAAAAGATCATTGAAAAGACCAAGGTCAGGGAGCTTATTCCCCAGGTTTTCTTCTAAAAGTTTTGTGGCACCTGGTTTTATATTTAAGTCTTTAAAATCCATTTTAATTATTTTTTGTGAATGATGTGGATAGAAGTCCAATTTTATGTGAATATCCAGTTTTCTTGCCATCATTTATTTAAGACAGTATCTTTCCCCCTAAGTATTCTTGGTTTCTTTGTCAAATATTAGTTGACTGTACGTGCATGGGTTTATTTCTGGCCACTCAGTCTGTTCCACTGGTATGTATATTATTTATTCCTGAACCGTACTGTTTTCATTTCTATAGTTGATAGTGTAATGGCAGCTTCTTTTTTTCTTTTGCTGCTTTTGGGGTCCTCTCTGTCTCTGATTTTTGACAGTTTCATCATGGTGTGCTTTAGGGAAGGTCTTTTGGAGTCATAGTGATGGGGTGATTTATTAGCTTTGTGAACTTGAATGTCCAGATTTCTTTGTAGGTTTGGAAGTTCTCAACTGTTATTTCTTGAAATAAACTTTCTACCTCTTCTCTTTCTCTTCTCATAAAACTCCAGTGATTCTGATGTTTGATCATTTGATGTTTTCATATAGATCACATAGGCTTTCTTCACTGTTTTTTCATTGTTTTTTTTCATTGTTCTCCCCTGATAGAGTATTTCAAGAGTTCCTATCTAACTCACTGTTTTGTCTGCTGTTTGGTCTCTTCTGATGTTGATACTCTGTTGCATTTTTCATTTCATTGATCGAATTCTCCAGTTCCAGAATTTGTTTGGTTCTTTTTAAAATAATTTTTATCTCTTTGTTAATCTTGTCATGTTGTTCACATACTGTTTTCCTAATTTCATTGAATTGTGTTTCTGTGTTTTCTTTTAGCTCATTGAGTTTCCACAAAAATAGTTTTAAATTCTTTATAAGTTAAATCATAGAGTTTTGGGTAGTTGATCAATGGAATAAGCCTGTAACAGTTTATGCATTCTGTGACTCAGGTTCTATGGCCTTGCTTGAGCTTGCTCCATGAGGCACTTGATAATGTGTTGAAAAGAGGTTTGCTGAGACACTTGTGTCCTTGCTTTTTTTCCCACACCACCAGAAAGTAAGTTTCTTTAGGGTGAAGATAGCATTGGCCCTCTGGTATCCATTGAATAAATTTGAATTTATAGCCTCATTTCCAGAAAACTATACTTTAAGTTCCAAGCAATTAAGTTGTAAGCAAAATTCAGGGAAACTATATTCAGGTAAATTGGTTGTTACTTGGAAGTCATCAACCATCTCCAACTGGTACTTCTTGAAATAAAAATCTCTTTGGAATTCTTAAATGAATTATCCATCATCGTTTTACTTCTACAACAAATCCATAATCTGGTCACTGCTGAATGTTAAGTAGCATGGGACTTTTCAAAGGCCCAAACAAAAGAATTCCTGGGTCCAGTCATAATTGTTATTGTGAATGCAGTCATCTAAAATACAAGAAATGTTAATAATGTAATTCACAGTTGAGCTCTGCAATTTTTAATGAAATAAAATACAGCCAGAATAAAATGTCATATAGTTAGAATCATATATCATGTCACTTTTTAATTTTTATTTATTTTTAAAATTTATTTTCTTTTATTATTATTTTTTTTTACTTTACGATACTGTGTTGGTTTTGCCATACACTGACATGAATCCGCCATGGGTGTACATGAGTTCCCAATACTGAACCCCCCTCCCACCAACC